>WAAG01067078.1:32376-46997 GCA_013390105.1 Tichodroma muraria
CCGGAAAAAAAAAACCAAACCTTTTTTTCTAAAAAAAAAAAAAAAAAAAAAAAAAAAAAAAAAAAAAAAAAAGCTGTGGTGATCTGTTTGAGGAAGTAGAAAAATTTCAAGAAATAATTGCAGCTTCCCTTTCACTGCAGGAGAGTTTGTAGCGGGCCTCCTCCCTCATTTCTCACAGTAGGTGCCTCCAGAGCTGGATTAATGGATCCTCTCCCCCAGCCAGGTGCTAATGAAATGATGATACAGTTATTTCCAGCCCTGAGCACAACCTCCAGCTGGCAAATTGCTGGGACGTGCCCGTGAAACAGACAGGAGTAGGTGGGGCTACTGCTAAATAGGAGCCGTAATAATCAGATATTAATGGTGCCCAAAACTGAGTGGTATTTACCACGAAACTCAGAGGGAAAATACCCTCGGGCTGTTTTTTATTTCCAATTTCATCAGGGATTGTCTGGTTTCTTTTTTTTGTGTGTTCCTGCCCAGCTGAACACCGCTCTCCTCTCTGCGCCGTATTTGGCACCGTTTGGGGGTAAGGAGCAATTTATCCTTTAAATTTCCTTGTGATGACTCTCAGCCCTCAGGAAGAGCTGGGATAAGTCATCATTTGTGTTAATCATGGAACCACACAAGGTTTGGGTTGGGAGGGACCTAAAAGCTCATCTCAATCCACCCCTGCCATGGCAGGGACACCTCCCACTGTGCCAGGCTGCTCCAGCCCCAGTGTCCAGCCTGGCCTTGGGCACTGCCAGGGATGGGGAGTCCAGAATTTTCCTGGACAATCAATTCCAGGACCTCCCCACACTCACGGCTCAGTCCTCCACGAAGTGACAGAAAGATTTGCAAACTTAGGGTGAAATCCTGCACGTTTTTCCTACCCCTTGTGTTTTACTGTCGCTCCTTTTGTTGAAGTGTTTTGTGGGGAAAATACCTTGCTGAAAATCTATCTGGGCAATCATTCCAATTAAAGTTAAAAAAAAAAAATTAGAAAAGACAGACTACATTATTTTTTATCTCACCTGACAAAAAAATAGCTGCAAACCCAGGACTTGCAGCTGGCCCTTGTGCCTGAAGGGTGAATTTTGTGTGGCTGTAGCAGCGGTTTTCCCTCCAAAGTGTTCAGTGGATTTCCTACACTTGGTGCAAATTCTGAGCATCTTCTCCTACGATTAAATTATTAAATTTCCCTTTTGTTCAAACAAAAATCGAGAAGCCTGAGGGAGGAGCTGGGCCTTGAGTGCCAAATGTGCCTCAGACTGCTGCAATTTGGTGAAAAATGGAAGTTCTGTGGCTGCCTTTGTTCTGCTCTTGGCCAAACGCCACTGAGCGCCACGAGAGCGCTTTCTGCCTCAAACTGCAGCGGCTCAGCCCCTCCAGAATCTGTTCTCATCTCGTTTATTCCAGTCCAGGAGATTGGAATAAAATCTCAAGAAAATAATCTCAACCAGGAGATTATTTTAGCCTCGTGCCTCATTCACCTGGTTCCACCCCCAGAGCAGGAGGGTGTGCAGGTACAGCATGGGCTCGGCCGCAACGAAACCGCTTTTGCCCTCCGAAAATTCGTCAAAACAAGCCCCTGTTTTGGCTGGTGCTGGGGTGTCTTCGAGCGCAAGCCAAGGGCAGGGCAGCTGTTGATCTCTCTCCCCAGACCGTTGTGGATGCTGCTGGTGTGGTTTTCCTCTCTTGCTTCCCTCCCTGCCTGGCTCACGCCCCGAGCGCGGCCGAGGCTGCGCAGCGGAAAAACCCAGCCAGGCTCACGTGCCAGGAGCTGTCTGCTGCCTTTTATCAGCTCCTCTGCATCCCTCCCCTCTCACCACCTGCTGCCAGCGATGATCTGCCCAAAAATTGAACTGTTTCAGCTGCGGGGACGTCAGCTGTGCTCAAAGCCTGGCCTGTGCAGAGCCTTTGCAGGGGCCTCTGCTGCTGCCCTGGGACAGGACACTGCAGGTGCCGCCTTCTCTGTGGCCCTGGGGACCAGGCTGGCTGCTCTTTGCCTTCTAGAACAGCCCCTCAGCTTCTTCCAGAACGGGATTGGGCTTCTCTCTTTGTGTGCAACAGCTGGTTATGGAATCATTTCAAGGAGGGGGTTCAGCAGGGAGACTCCGCCAAAACCGCACTCGTCAGGCTAAAAAAATCACCGCTGGTTTGTGATGGGATCGTCCAGTGATCTGGGCTGTGGAGGGGCCTCAAAACTGTCCCAGAATGTCCAGTCAGGGTCTGTGGGGTTTGTGTCCACGAACACGTGGGACTCACGACAGGATTTCATTTGGCAGGGGCTGCCCCGGTTGGTTTGAGTTCCCCGTCCCTGGCGGTGCCCAAGGAAGGGCTGGACGTGGCACTCAGTGACAAAGCAGGGATCAGTTGAACTCGGTGGTTTGCCAGGGCTTCTCCAACCTCAGTGATCCCATGAATCCGGGAAAGAACAAAATGTAGGGGCTCTGTGTTACAGGGATTGTTCTGTCTGTCGCACCCCCGTCACCGCCTGGTTGTTTATTCCCGTTTTTATCCGACCTGCCCAGCACCTGGGGCGCGGCAGGAATTTATATCCCGGGAATCACGCCCACCAACGACACACCCGGCGGCTGCCCGTGACTCCCATCCCACCCGCGGAGGCAGCACCCCTCTCCCCGCGGCTGCNGCCGAGGATGCCCCGCGATGCTTTGCCCCCCCCACCCCTCCGCGGTTCCTGCTCCTTGATGCCCTCCCGAGCTGATTTGGAGAGGAGGGAGCAGTGGAATTTTACAGCTCCATCCCATGATGCTCTCGCTCGCAGTCCCATGGCCTGGCTCATACCTCCAGCAAACCGTAAAGTCAGATCACAATGATGTGACTCACTCTCCCACTAAAGATAGATCCTGTCAGAGATCCCTCGGGAGCCCCGGGTGCACGAAGCTGTTTATCCGGGGTTGTGCTTCGGGGTGGGTTTCCTGCCCCTCGCTCTCCCCGCTCCCCGAGTTCGGGGTCCGGGGGTGCCCGGGAGCGGGCGTGGCACGCGCTTTGGGGACCCGCACGTGAGCGTGAGTTTGGCCTCGCTCGAGGCCCACACCTTCACCGTGGCACAGCCTGGGGACTCCCGGGAAAAACACCACGTGGGCACCTGGCCAGGGAAAAGAGGGAGAAACATTCCGAAGAGAGGTTTCTTCAACGCCTTCGTAGCGTTTTCATTTCAGCGTCCGCCGCCCAGCTGTTCGATGAAGAGCAGGGCTGGTGCAGGACACAAAGAGAAGCAGCCAAGGCCCCAGCCAAGACAAGAGGGGCTCCTGCCCCAGGAGCAGCAGCCCCTGACAAGGCCACAGAGTGTCCCAGCACTGGACAGGAGCAGGGGAGTGGCAGGACACGCCAGACCCGCTCTGTTTGTCACCCCAGCCACCCCTGTGGCAGTGTCCGGGCAATGGGGACATGGGGAATGCAGCTCTGCTGAAGCTCCATGGGCAGAATCCTGTCCTGAAGGACACGGAGGAATCTGAATTCCCCCCAGCCAAGCACAGGCTTGACTTTTATCCCACCATAAACACAGCAGTGGAAACTGGCAGGTGAGGGAGCTGGATCCCGTTCAGCCCTGTACAATTCCACTGGTGTCAAAGGCATTGCATCAGGGACAAAACCCAGGCATTATTTTTAACCTGGCCGTTTCCTTTTATGCCCTTCATTCAGGAAATCCCTATGCGAGTGCATGATTCTAGTCATGTGAATCTCCTCAGTGTGACTGCTCATGTCCTCAGAGTTAAACACATGCCCAGCTCCACGAGGACTGGGGCCTGAGACAGCATCAGAGGGGAAGGAGAAGGGATGGGAGTGCGGGAATTCCTGGGCAATGTGTGACAGGGGTCTGCCCACCTGGGCCATGGGAATATTTCTGGCTGTTTCCTCTTTTCAGCCTGGCAATTCCTCTAAACCCAGCAGCATCTTTAGGGCAGCAGTTTAAGGTCTGCCTGCTGTGAAGGAGAAGAGAAAAATACGCCCAAAATGTTCCTGAAGGATATTAAAAAAGAATTAACAAAGCAGTTTGTTATGCAAATGTCCTTTGGGGACTGCAATCCCCGCCTGTAACTTTCCCAACCTTGTCCTGATTCCCTGTCTGCACTTGCAGGGAGCACCCTCGGGGGCTTCACAGGAAACCTCACCAGAGGTGATTTTCTGCACTGCTTTGGCTTCCCTTTTCTGCCATTCCTCAAAAATCCTGACTTCCAAACACCAGGAATTATGATCTCTGAGCACTGTCCTATGCCAGCAATCCCAGAATCACCAAGCTGGGAGAGCCCTCCAGGACCACCCAGTGCCAGCCCAGCCCCACCAGCATCACCCCAAGCCCTGTCCCCAAGGGCCACCCCCAGACTCCTCCTGAGCACTGCCAGGGACAGCGACTCCAAACCTCCCTGGGCAGCTCAGACCAAGGCCTCACCACTCGGACATGGACAAAAAAAAAGTTCCAATGGCTCTACAGAAACCTGAGCAGCGACTCTCAAATATTCCTGTGTCGCAGCGATCCAGAGGACAGGCAGGAAAAGATCCACCAAAGAAACGTGGGGGATGATTTTTTGTTCATTTTCCCAGGAACGATTTTAAAACCCCCTCTTTGCCCAAGCACTGCTTTCAGCGCTTTCCCAGCCCTTTCCCAAAGGCCCGAGCAGGTTACAAGCTGTGGCTGCAGAGAGAGAGATGTCACAACAAATCCTGACCCACCAGGGTTATGCCTTCAACGTGTGACCCCAGCGAGGGGCACTTTCACAGGTTCCTCCCTGCTCCATAAATCCCCCAAATCTGCAGCTCCCGTGGTCTGCAGCAGAGTCAGGGAGAGCAGTTTTGCCACAAACTGTTCCACAGTCATGCCATCCACAAAGAGGATGCTCACACACGTTGTGAACAAGAGTCAGAAGACCTCCTGAATTGATTTGTCATTGCTGTGGGGTAAGAACTCCTAAAAATACCTCTGTCTGTGGTTAGGCTTTAATTTCTCATGCTCACCCAAATGAGGGGAAACACCATCTTTAGTTTTTCAAGCCCCACGTCCACCAAACTTCCCCTTATTTGTACGAGGCCTTTTTTTAAAATTCACTACTGGAGCAACCGGCTCAGTTTCGTCCCAGCTTTCTGTTCCAGGTTTATGGATTTGCCATTCAAACAGGCAAATCCATGGAATTCATTTCACAGGACATTGGCCAAAGGGAATGTGGAATAATGTTCTTTGGGTTCTGACATATGATCAAGTGCAGGTTTGCTGTGAGGAAAGAGGACAAACAACAGCCTTGAAATGGGTAAACCCCTCCATAACAACCAGGTTAATGCACAAACAAAGTTATTTTATTAGTGTTGGCTTCCCTCTTGTGGCAATGAACAAACTGGAGCCCTGATGCCTAACCAGGCCTGGTGCTCCTCCTCTGCTTCGTTTCCTCCAGAGCCACTTGCACATTTCCATAATTTGAGTGACATTTGTGAATTTACGATGATTTTTCTTTCCCCCGGCAGCGTGTGTGAGAAGGTACCACTGCTATTAATAAACTGTGTTTCATCAACAGAATTGAGAGCTATTTATAAAGGATGCTGGTATCTTGCTTTTCTTGCAGATGGGGGAACTGAGGTGCAGAATAATTAGAAGCCAATCAGCAGGTCCAAAGCGGAGCTGAAAATAGATCCCAAATCTCCTGAGCCTCAGGGCCACGTCCTGACTGCTCCCCTGCCAAGGTGGGAGATGGTGACACTCAGCTCTTGGTTCCACCTAGCCCGTGCCTGTTATTCTCAGAGGTTCCCAAAACAGTTCTTTCTACCTTTGAGATTTCACGGCCAACCTCACAAGACAAATAAATCAATCAAATAATCTCTACAGACAATCCAAGTGGACCCACATCACCTTTCCTAGTTAAAGATTTGCTGTCAGTGTTTATTTCCCCAGCCAGCTCACCCTTAAATTATTTTTATTTTCAGGTGTTCTACAGCATCTTAAAAGAATTCAGAATATTTTTTGAAGTCTACAAGCCCCCGGTTATGGGTTTTTTCCCCCTTTTACAACGGCTGCATGGAAAATAAATTCAACCACGAGCTCCCCCGGAAGCATCACAAAATAATAATGATGAGTCTTTTTCCTATAAAACCACACTAACCTGAAACCTGCCTGGGAGGGCAGGAAAACGTGGTTTGAGGTGCTTGATTTTGCAAATCAAGAGCTTTTAGAGGAGTGCTGTGATGCTGAGGGCAGAGAGTTCAGTCGCCCAGCTCATTTAACATTGCCCCTCTTTGGGATTCCCCTAACCATTTTTGTGGGTTTTCAATCATCCTTTCCGGTTTGGAGGGGAAAAATAAAAAAGGTTTTCTGTCCCTTGCCACTGAGTGAAACCCCCTGTTTTTGATGGGAGAATGAGTCAGGTCGTGCCTGGGCACGGAGATTTTGGAGGGTGGGCACAGGCTCCATCCCCAGGGAACTCTTTGGAGCAGAGCTGTGGAAAACACCCACCTGGGCTGCATTCAGCACGAGCTGTGCCTCTGGAACCGTTGGGAAAGAAGGAAAAAAACCCAAAAAACTCCCAGCAGCCCCTCCAGCAGCTGCAGGAACAAGCTGGTTGGCTTGGAACCCCATGGCTGTGATGGGGGTGAGTTCAGTCCTGGCTTTTTGGGGCCAGCATCTCTGGGATGAGCTGGAGCACCAGGAGAGGAAAACTCCTGCGCTGCTGGTGAACACCGAAAGTTTTTCCAGAGGAACTGGTCAGGAAATTGTTTCCAGCTGCCCCCTGGCTCCTCTGGGAATCCCAGGTGCCCGGTGCCGGGCTGGGGCAGAGCCAGGTGCAATTACTGAATAAGAGGTGGGGACGAGCAGAGCTCAGGTTTCAGGTGAGGGAGGAGAAGCACTCGGTGTCCTCAGCACTGCTTCAAACCCTGCGGCGGGGGGTTTAATCACTGGAGGGGTGTGGGGGGCGCTTTTTGGGTTTTTTACCAAAGCCCTGGCCTGGTGGGGGGTGAGCCCAAGCATGTTTCATGACCTCCCTCTGAAGACCTGAGGTGGGTTGTTAAAAACCCTCCTCTTTCCATCTCTCTGTGCTGTGAGTTGTTTGTGGAGTTGGACAAGCCTTGCTCCAGTTTTTAGGACACCTCCCGAAGCAGGGCCCTGAGGGAAGCACCTCCCCAGCCTGAGAATTGTCACCTCCTTTCTGGAGGTTTCTCAGAGAAAGGAAAATAAACCACGCTTTGCATGATTTCGGTTGTGGTCTGACTGAGCGGGAGACAAAAAAGTGATGTTTTCTCTATCCCCACATGACTGAAAGGAGCACTTTAAGGTCACAACCCTACAAACCCCTGCACTAAAGGGGCAGACCCACAAGGGAATGTTCTTCCAGATGTTTCTCCTAACCTTGCAGACGTCCAGGTGCTTATTGAGTGACCAAAATGAAGCCAGGGACACAGGGAAATGTCAAAGGGGCAATGTGGGGAGTTTAATTGTTTGCAGGAGAAAAAAAACTCCTGAACCCTCCCATCTGTGACAGTGGAGGACTCCATTTTTGTGACAGATATCCAAACACAAGAACAGGTGTTTGTTTTTTTTTTATTCAGGCTTAAATTTTCCTTCCAGTGTAAGGCATCGATGTACAAGCTGTTTATCATCTGGGGGTTGTTATTTGTCCAAAATTAACCTGTGAAAGGTGCTCTGATTTTAATTCTTGAAAGCATTATCAGGCTTTGACCCAGTCCCCAGATCAGTAAAGTGCCCTCAGCACTCAGTGACTTCCCTGGCCTCAAAAAGCCAAGTTTTCTGTCTATTAAAACGCTGCAAGATCACAGAGTGTTCTGGAATAACAATAAAACAATTTGGGATAAGAAACCACACTTGGAATAAATCCATTTGAAAACTTCAGTGCAGGCACATTATCACAAAAAAAAAAAAAAAAAAAAAAAGAGAGAGAGAAGCCTAACTTGATTTTTATTAAAGAAAAGCAAGTATTTTTCTACATTTTAGACATGCTTTTCTCAGTGGTGTAGTTATTAAAGTTATTGAAGTTATTGAAAAGCACAGTGATAGAATCACAGCAGGGTTTGGGGGTTGAGAGGCACCTCAAAGCCCATCCAGAGCCACCCCTGCCATGGCAGGGACACCTCCCACTGTGCCAGGCTGCTCCAGCCCCAGTGTCCAGCCTGGCCTTGGGCACTGCCAGGGATCCAGGGGCAGCCCCAGCTGCTCTGGCAATTCCAGCCCAGCCCCTGCCCACCCTCACAGGGAACGATTCCTGCCCCAAATCCCATCAAATCCTACTTTGAAGCCATTCCCCGTGTCCTGTCCCTCCCCACTTTGTCCCCAGTCCCTCTCCAGCTCTCCTGGAGCCCCTTCAGGCCCTGCAAGGGGCTCTGAGCTCTCCCTGGATCCTTCCCTTTTCCAGGGGAGCACCCCCAAGCTCTCCCAGCCTGTCCGGTTAAGTCAGGCTCAAACCTGTCCTTGTGCCTTGGAGTGTCACCCCGGAACGCAGCCAGGGAGAGAGGAGGGAATTAAATCCCGCCAGCCAAAATAAACCCCCTTGGAGCCGCTGCCTGATTCCCGGTGGGATGCTCCGCCGCGTTCCCTAAAGAGCCTCCCTCGAGCTCCGTGCTGAGGATCCTGACGCGATCCCAGCGCTCGGAACTCGCAGCGAGAGCAGCACCTAGCGCTTGGATTCAGAATCGGTGCAAGACCTAGCGCTCGCATGGCGCAGAATTCCCGCAGGCAGCGCTCCCCGCCAGGCTCCGCGTCCCCCCGGCCGCCCCCGCCCGCGCCCCGCACCGCGCGGGCCGGAGGGACCCCGAGCGGCGCCCGCTCTGCCCGGCGAGGCAGAAAAAAGGATGGGAGGATTAGGGATAGGAAGAGTTGAAGCGTTCCAGATAATTCGGGGACCTCAGCGAGCTGCTCAAGGTCACCAGGGAGAGGGACAGAGGTGCCTGCCTCGTCCCTCCTGGAAGGTGCCTTGGATCGGGAGGTGTGGGACGGAGTTTATCCGCGCGGAGGAAATAAATCCCGCGTTTTGGAGGCTTCCGTGCCGGGAGCACAGCTGGTGTCGGGTCTGGAAGGACTCGTGGGATGCTCCACGATGCTCCTCATGAGCGGGGGGACAGGTGGGGCTGAGACAGGTGCAGCCTGGGAATCCATGGAAGAACTGAGATCCACCTGCAGCCCCTGGAGATCCATGGAGGAGCTGAGATCCACCTGCAGCCCCTGGAGATCCATGGAGGAGCTGAGATCCACCTGCAGCCCCTGGAGGAGCCCAGGCCCGTGCCAGAGCAGGGAATGTACAAAAGGTGTGACCCCATGGGAATTCCACCCTGGAGCAGCTGCTGGCAGGGATCTGAGGTCCTGTGGAGAGAGGAGCCCACACTGGAGCAGGTTTGCTGGAAGGACTTGGGATCCCACGGGAGAAGGGGCCCCCTCTGGAGCAGGTCCTGCAGGAATGACCCCATGGAAGGGACCCACACTGGGGCAGCCTGATCCTGAAGAACTGATCCTATGGGAAGTACCCATGCTGGAGAAGTCTGTGGAGGACACTGAGGGCACGGGGGCCTCCATGGGGACAGAACTCTAGGGGGGATAGGGACACTGACAGTGACACTGAGGGCAAAGGGACACCGTGGGCATGGGGACACTGGGCACAGAGACACTGACAGTGACATTGTGGGCACAGGGACACTGGATACACAGGGACATGGACAGGGACACAGAGGAACTCAGGGACACTGGGCACAGAGGGACAACACAGGGACACCGTGGACATGGAGACATTGGTGGCACAGGGTCACCGCAGGGACACCAGGCACAGGGACACCACAGAGACATTGGTGGCACAGGGACGCCACAGGGACACCGGGCACAGGGATACCAGGGAGACACTGGTGGCCCAGGGACACCGCAGGGACATTGGTGGCACAGGGACACCACAGGGACACTGGGCACAGGGACACCGCAGGGACATCGGTGGCACAGGGACACCACAGAGACATTGGTGGTGCAGGGACATTGGTGGCCCAGGGACACCGCAGGGACATTGGTGGCACAGGGACACCACAGGGACACTGGGCACAGGGACACCGCAGGGACATCGGTGGCACAGGGACACCACAGAGACATTGGTGGTGCAGGGACATTGGTGGCCCAGGGACACCGCAGGGACATTGGTGGCACAGGGACACCACAGGGACACTGGGCACAGGGACACCGCAGGGACATCGGTGGCACAGGGACACCACAGAGACATTGGTGGTGCAGGGACATTGGTGGCCCAGGGACACCGCAGGGACATTGGTGGCACAGGGACACCACAGGGACACTGGGCACAGGGACACCGCAGGGACATCGGTGGCACAGGGACACCACAGAGACATTGGTGGTGCAGGGACATTGGTGGCCCAGGGACACCGCAGGGACATTGGTGGCACAGGGACACCACAGGGACACTGGGCACAGGGACACCGCAGGGACATCGGTGGCACAGGGACACCGCAGGGACATCGGTGGCACAGGGACACCGTGGGCACAGGGACACCGGGGGTGGGGGCGCGGGCGCTGCGCTCCCCCAGTGGCCCGGCAGGGGGCGCGCGGCTCGAAGGCGCCGCCCCGCGGAACTACAACTCCCAGCGTGCCCCGCGGCAGGAGCGGCCCCTAACGGCGCCGGGGGTGGGCGCGGCGCCGCCGCGCCTGCGCAGTGCGCGGTGACCCCTGGGGGCGGCCGGGAAAGATGGCGGCGGCAGCCGGGCTCGTCTTGAAGGTGAAATTGGGGGGCGGCGGGGCCTGGGCGGCTTTGGGGGGGAACGGCGCCGTCTCCCGCCTTCCAGCCCCGCGCGGAATCTCGGGCCTTCTCCCTCCTCCCGATCCTCGAGGGCTGCGCCGACCCCGCCATTTTCCCCCTCGTTCCCCCCCCAGGTGCGGCAGCTGAGTACGACGGCGGCGAGACCGGTGTCCAAGCTGGTCAAGGTGAGGGGGCAGGGGCGTTGTCAAAGGGAGGGGGTAGGGAGCGTTTCAAAGCTGGTGAAGATAAGGGGGCAAGGGGTGTCCTGAAGGGGTCGGGAGGGGTCTCCGAGCTGGGCGAGGTGAGGAGGTGGGAGGGCGGTAGTGGGGAGGCCAGGCGGGTCCCCAAGGCGGTCAAAGGCTGTGTCCAGCCTGGCCAAGGTGACAGGGCTGGGGTTGTGAGGGGCTCGAGGCGAGTGTCCGAGATGGTCACGGCGAGGGGAGGCTGCAGCGGTGGCTCCCGGCTGGCCCAGGCGAGGGCCGGGGGGTCTGTCCCCGGGTCTGTCCCCGGGTGCCCCGCTCAGCACCCGCCCTTGCTCCCGCAGCCGCCCATCCAGGTGTACGGGCTGGAAGGGCGCTATGCCACCGCCCTCTACTCGGCAGCCAGCAAGCAGAAGAAGCTGGAGCAGGTGGAGAAGGAGCTGCTGCGGGTGTGGGTAAGGTGTTCCATGGCCGGGCCTCCCGGGGTGGGAGCAGGGGGAGTTCCCTGCTGCTCCTCAGTAGGGACAGGGCTGGGCTGCTGTGACCTGCGAGTTCCAGCCTGCTGGCACCTGAACTGCCTGCCTGCCTGTGGCCCTGGTGTTTAAATGGGATGTTGGGAAGGAATTGTTCCCTGGGAGAGTGGGGAGGAGCTGGCACAGGTTGTGCAGAGAAGCTGTGGCTGCTCCAGCCCTGGAAGTGTCCAAGGCCGGGTTGGATGGGGCTTGGAGCAATCTGGGATAGTGGACGGTGTCCCTGCCCATGGCAGGGGGTGGGACTAGGTCCATCCAATCTTTAAGGTCCCTTCCAACGCAAACCATTCCCTGATTCTCAAGCTGGAGCTGCCATTTCGCTTCCCATCGGCTCCAGAGCTCTTTGTTCTCATTCCAGGAATGAGAAATACTCCTGAGAATGAGAACATTCTGAGAAACGAGAAAGAGAACAGGCCCTTGTTGCCTGCCTTAGCTGCTCCGGGTGGGCCTTGTGATCCCAGGAAAACCCCTGGCGTTTGTCACATCCTTGTGTATCCTTCAGAGCCTCCTGAAGGACCCCAAGCTGTCCAGTGTGGTGATGAACCCTCACACCAAGAGCTCGGTGAAACAAAAAGCCGTGAATGACGCCCTGGCGAGAGAGAAGATGTCCCCAGTCACTGTCAACCTGATGAGTGAGTGACCCCTGGGCTTGAGGAGAACCTCCCAGCAGTGCCAGCCCTTGGAACGGCTGCTGGCTGCCGGGCTCTGCCGGGCTCTGCCGGGCTCTGCTCGGCTCTGGCGGTGCTTTAAGCGCGCGGCTGTTTTGCAGATCTGCTGGCTGAGAACGGCCGCCTGCGCTACACCCCGGGCATCGTCTCCGCCTTCGGGAAGATCATGAGCGCCTTCCGAGGGGAGGTGGTGTGCACGGTCACCACGGCTCAGGTGGGCCGGGAAGCTCTGGATCAAGGCAGCAGGCAGCGGGAGGAAGGACAAACCTCTCCCGGTTAATGCTGCGCTGTGTGATTGAAGTACTTGCTGAGGGCGTGTCTCACCTCTGCCAAGCTGACAAATGGCTGCAAAGAGGGGTGGATATCCAGCAGTTCCTGCTCCAAAATGGAAACTCTCCATCCCATTGCGGCTCAACAGGTCACGTTTTTCTTTCCTGTGTTGTGAGCCCAGGGACTGGCTGACAAAAGTCAGGCTGGTCTGCACGTAGAGCTGCCCCTGTTCTTCCTTCAAACAGGAAAATGTTTCATGAACTCAGGAGGGCACAACATGGTTGTTGTTCCTGTGTTGTCCTTGGGTTATCCCTGTTCTGGGTGGAAGTGTGTCTTCAAAGGGACCTGAGGAGAAAATTTGGGCTCTCATTGTACCATTTGAGTACTTTTAAGTCTTTCATTTTCCCTCTCTTCTGTTCTTTTTTTGCAGCCCTTGGACGAGGCCAGCCTCACTGAACTGAAAAGTGCTCTGAATGGGTTCTTGGCTAAAGGAGAGGTGTTGAAGCTGGAGACTAAGGTCTGGGTTTTTGGCTTACAAATAAATGTCACTATGTTCACGTTAAGGGCTTCTGTGTCTCTGATTTTTACAAAACCAGAAGATTTTATTGGCTTCAATTGCTTTGTTACATAGTTCTGTCCTTTCTTGTAAACATGATGATGTTTTAATTTCTGAAATCTTCAGTTTGGAATGCAATGACCACACAGTTCTCAAAAAAGGCACTTTGGAAAGCTTTGTTTTGTTTTTTGCTAGTGTAAAACTTATATCCTATGGTAAGAAACTTCTGCTAATTGACTTCCTGTTCAATGTTCCTCCCATAGACTGATCCATCAATCCTTGGTGGCATGATTGTCAATATTGGGGAGAAGTACGTGGACATGTCAACGAGGTCCAAGATCCAGAAACTCACCAAAATCATGAGAGAGACTGTCTAGAGAGCTGTCCTGGTCATTCCCAGGGAAACCTGTGACATGGAAACAATAAAATTCTTCCTTCTCTTGGAGATGGTGCTGAGTGTTTTGGCTTTTTGGCTGGGGAAGCACAGCCCTGAGGGAGGAAGATGCTGAAGCTGCCCTGCGTTTCTGTAGCTGTGGCTGAGCGTTTGTGGCAAGGCTTGAAAATGTGGCTCACCCTGATTGCTGGGAAGGACATGGGAAGGGCACTGAGGGAGCTGATAAACGGGGTCAGTGCTGGGGAGGGTCTGCCAGGCCCCCCAGAAAACTCGGGGTTGGTCTGTAGTGCCCAGTCCGAGGGAAGGGATGACAGGAAGTGGCCCAAAGTTGCACCAGGGGAGGTTCAGAATAGTGATTAAAAAAACATTCTCTGGAAGAGTGGTCAGCCTTGGGCTGAGCTGCCCAGGGAGGTGGTGGAGTCACTGACTCTGGGAGGGTCCGGGAGTCTGGATGTGGCCCTTGGATGGGTTTTGGGGTGATGATGGTGGCACTGGATGATGCTGAAGGTCTCTTCCAGCCTCGATGAATCCGTGACGCACGTGAGTGTTTGGGACTGGATGTTCACCCATTTCTTCCGTGCACAGGGACAACCAAGTGTCTCCCTCCTCCCTTGGCCAATTTCCAACAGCAGAGAGTCCCAGGCCAGCGTTCCTCTCCGTGGGAGCAGCAGGAGGGAAGCTGGAGGATTTCTGCAGCCCTGAGAGAGAGGAAGGCAGGAATTCTCCTTTCTCTCTTTCTTTTCCACACCAGAAGAGACTCCTGCAATGGGAAAAGGAATTGCTCTTGGTGGAGCTGCCCTGTGGGGCTCCAGCCCAGAGGAGAGGCCTGGGGAAGAGGACGGTGAGATGAGCCGAGAGCGGTGCGGAAGGGAAGAACGTGTCACAACCCAGGAGATATCCCGATGGGCAGTAGATGTGAGAGAGCAGCAGGAGCTGGGATGGGGAGAAGACGAGAGATCCCATGAGCTGTCCTTACGGAGACATGCATAAGGCCCATTGGAATTGGAATCCAATGGAATCCATCGGATTGGGAATCCCAGAGGATTCCCAATGGCACGAGGTCTGAGAGCTGTAGCAGAGGGAAGGTGAGAGGTACCAAGAACTCTCACCATGGGAACGAGATGTGCACTCCCACACCTCCCGACGGGAAGACAGCAGAGAAGCAGAATTGTCCCAGGTGGGAGACAGCCGTGACAAGGAGCTGCCACAAGGGCCAGAGGCCGGAGCCCAAAAGCTGCCCCGACGGGTCACTCCAAGAGTGACCAAAAGCTGTCCC
>WAAG01067083.1:0-10369 GCA_013390105.1 Tichodroma muraria
AAAAGAAAGGAAATTTACTTCTCCTTCTAGCTTTTATTTTATTACAGTTAGTGAATATCTTTATATCATAGCTTTTCATGTGTGTATGCATTACAAAATTGATTACATATCAGTGAAAATCTCTAGAGACTTAACAACCATGTCTGGAGCAAACATTTTTCATTGCTATGTTAAATGTCTAAATTTTGATAAATTTTGAACTGCGGTGGCAGTTTCTCATAGCATTTACATGGCTTTATGCCTTAAATGAGGCAATTTACCTTTGCATGCTGTTGAAAGTATACAAATAGTTTCAGACAGATATTCCTACCCCAAAACTATTTTATTTTTTATAAATACCATTTTAATCCTTTTTTTTAACATATGAAATGTACAAGGCTGACACTGAAGGAAGAATTTTAGTTTAATCTAGGATGAAACTTCTTAAACTTCAATGACGCAGTTCCAAGCGTAGCTATATTTTTCTGTCAGCTGACTAGAGAAGTTAGTCAGCCCTAAATATTTTCCTAAATCTTCAAAGATCAAAGACAAAAATTAGGAAAACAAAATGACATTTTGAACACTGATTTTTAACTTTGTCTTCATTCAAATCTCTCAGGTACCATATGGAAAGTTTTCTACTCTTTCATCTTGCCTTCAAACACTTTTTTCCTTTTTGTCTCTTCTGAAAACTTTCTTACAGTGACATGCTGTATTCCTCAGTCCTCAGCTCCTGGCCTCACATGATCTGCACATGAGAAATTTCCCCTCCATATGTTCCAGTGTCTTTTGGCTCATTACAGATAATACCGGGAAATTGACTTTCTTGAAAATGGCACCATCTGCTTATGAAACTTCATTGTTGCCCCATTCACACTTTACCCTGAAGCCATTGCCCTGGCACATGAAAGCCTGGACAGAAGTTTAAGGCAGTTACTGCATTCGAACACACTGATGATTTCAGAGGTACGACTCTCATCGCAGATGAATAAATATCAACATCAACACTCTCCTTCTAGAGTGAAGGCCATTCAAGTAAAACAAACTTGCAAGTAATTTGTCATATGACAAGTGAGAACATATGAACATGTCAGTTCATATTTCTTTGGGAGATCTTGGGACCAACTCTAGTCCTAAAATAATAAAGGTATTAACTTGTAGAGCTTGCTGGGTGGTTTTTTAGCTACTAGTTTTAACGTCTAATCAACAATATTGCTTCCTTTAATTATTCCTGTGCCCTTTTCTAAGGTTTATTACTTATGCAAGTGTGTTTCTAAAAGCAAAACCATTACTCTAATTCCTTATCTCAGGAAAAAAAAAAAAAANAAAAAGGCAAGGCAGCAAAACAGATGAAAACAGGAAATAGGAAAATAATACTTCCTGTGAGTGTAGCTTTGAAAAAAACTGACCATTAAATTCATGACAGTTTTCATACACAACACTTGACTATAAGAAATCTGTAAGAATTATGATTCAAAAACTATAAACTTTATTATTCGTAAACAAGAACTAATACTTATAGGAAGAAAAATGCTTAACCTTTAAACCTGATTCTGTCTTATCACCAGAAATCTAGCAAAAGGACAAGCTAGTCAGATGATATAAATTTCATGGAAGCCACTACTTTGGTACTGGACTCACTTGAAAAGGAAAATTTCAACAATCCAAAATATAAAATGTTTGCTGTGTCAGATACTCAGGTTTTGTACACTATTTAATGTGTGATATCAAAGATCCAGCTATAACACTGTCAAAGGAGATTCTCAAGTTCTCCAGGTCTCCCTGCCTGACTTCCAGCAAGCAGCGAAAAAAGGAAAGTTAGCTATTAGATCTGCAAAGCACAGAAGACTTCAGTCAAATTGCTGACTGAATTTTGAAATCCCAGACAAACCTTCAGTTGTCATGCCAATTTCTAAAGTAAATAAAAGTAAGCAAAGCGAAGCAAAAATTTTCAATAGTATCTTGAACCTAGCAAAAGCAGAAAACATTTGAAAAAAGGAGGTTTTTTTTAGACATAGAGCCTGAAAGCCAAGAGACTCCTTAAATGCCAGCACCTACCATGATAAAGGCAATAAAATTCACAAGATCTTACTCAAGTCCAAAAGAAAGACAGACTTTAATTTTCTTTAAAGACATAGGCAAAAACATGTCTATATTCGTATACAAATGAAAAAGACTCAACTCATGTTCTTTGTGAAATGCACTTGCTGAAAATTTCACAAGTGATTAATTTTAAATGAAATGGTCCAAAAATAGCAGTTGCTGGGGCTGTCACAGCATCTTAAGAAAATATTTTTGAGGAACACATGCTCTCTGAACTCTGCAATACTAATTTCCAAGTCAAAGTCATTAAGGCCCAGGCAATGCTAAACCTTTCAGAGAAAACCACCTATTTTAAACAAGTCCTTACAGAACACATTTTCAAAAGGTGCTGGCTCAGACCTATAGAAAATTTCACAGGAATTATAAATCTAATTTTTGTTATGCATAGATGCAATGAGCCATGTAAGCCTTTATCTGACAGAAAAAAGATATGACAGTAGTACTGCGAAAGAAAAGCAAAATTCAAAATACTCTTTTTCAAAATTCAAAAACATATCTACTGGAAGAAGAGACAGAGGAAAGTGTGTTTTAATAATCAGAATCACAAACCAAGAGACTACTCAGAAACTTAATTCAATGATTTCTTACTTCATAAAGAAACAGGTTCAACCTTGTAAAGAAAATAATCTTTTGCTGTTGATATCTTGGTTTAGTAACTAAAACCTGTTCTTTTTACTTTTAGACCTCAGAGTATTTGCAGATAATGAAGAGGGAAAGCAACACAGGAAGTTCCCCTGCATTGCTGATACCAAGAGAGAGGGTTTTGCTGTTGACAATCAAGGCTTTTTCCACCTGAACTCTCAAGAGCAACATAACCATCATGGTTATGTTTGCCCAGCACTGTGAAACCCGGGCAGCTGGGCCTGTTTGGTGCTGAAAGGCAGGAGCAGATCATTTGGTTGCTTCCTCAAGGGAGCTTCGTGGTCAGCCGGCTCAGCTGCAGTGCTTCACCATCACCTAGCCTTGAGAACCTGGAGAATTTTTTAAAGGGCAGCTCACAGTACAGAAAACTTAATAAACATGACTCTAGAAAATATCACTGTCTATATTTATGACAAGACTATCAGTAAATTACTAAGGGAACAGTACTGCATTTCCATTATTTCTCTTTATTTTTCATATTGAGAGAGGAGGGTATTGGGTCATTTTAACTTCCATCTTCAACAACATCATGGTGATACATCAGCAAATTAAGTTTAGTCACTGATATAAACCTCAAAATCCTTGATCGTGACTGAAAAAATATAATGTGCAATTTCATTTCTCACCACTGATTCAGACACTGGGAACACAGAAAATGGATTAGATGAGCAGGGAGATTGTAAAAGCCAGTGGTCTCTCAGGCTTTCAGCACTAGCTGTTTTCGAACAAAAATTGCTGTCTAATGGAGAGCAGGACTCTGCAAGAAAGCCCTTTCACTGGTGATTGGGACAAAAATTATCTGAATTCTCCCTGAAGTTTTCACAATCACAAACCACAGCATACATTGCCACAGTTATATCAGCATGGATATTTTACAATTTCTTTTCTTTATCTGAGAAGAACAGTTTGTGTATGAATTCTTCATGCATATATCTGAAAGAAATCAAGTACTATATAGTTACAGGCAGAAGGGCAGAGTGAAGAAAAACAATGGCTATATTATATTTGGCTTAAAGTATGGAAAAATCCATCATTATCCAGTATCTATACTGGATTACTCAGATTAATTTTTCCCTATGTCTATTACAGCTGAGCAAAGAGAGGCTTTGCATCACTTGATAGCAGTATCCACAGAAAAGTGAAAGAAGAATGCGGGGACTCCTCTCTGAGACTGGAATTGCAGAAGTGGCCGAAGGATCATATACCCCATAAATTCTTTCCACCCTATATTTTTGTTTAATAGGGTTTTTTTTTTATTTCTTTTCCGTATTCTTTTGGATTAATGTAAAATAGATTTATAGATTTAACTTGGTATAATTTTTTATCATGAGTGGCAGCAGAGCTGACATTGATAATTTGAATACCCTGGTGATTGCATTTACATATTTAACTTTCTGACCTTTACTATTTAAATGGGTCAACTTTTTAAAAGAAAAAAAAGTCATTGAGAAGAGTGCAATTTGATTAAGGAAATTATTTACATCTCAACTTTTACACACAATTCTGCTACTTGTTTTTCAGAATTACTGATGAAGACAAATGCAAAAACTACTCTTTTGACTTATTATAATTGAGGGTGAACCACACATTTGTTTGAGTTATATTAAGGAAGAACGTATGCAGGTGCAGATTTAAAAATTTCATCTCAATAATAACAACTGTAGAGAGAATATGACATATTTTAATGAAACTACTCAAGCACAAAAATAATTGCAGTCTTCTAGTTTTAAAACAATATAAGCTGAAATGTACTTTTTTCCAAAGTGAAGGTAGATACAGGAATTTGCAGGAAAAAAAACAAAACACTCAAATGAATCATCCTACTGCTTTTGAGTTGGATTCTTTCATTCTCAGCTGTAACCAGTCCTCAGAAATACGCAAGCCTAGGAGGGCAGAAAGGATCCATAATTCTGACTAGCCTAACCTTGTGAAGACCAACATGCTACTTGATACTCTTATGACTTTCTGCTTTAGACAGGAAAATTCATCCACATTCATATTGTGAAAGAGCTAATAAAGAATGCAAAAATCTCTTCCACTTCCATACCAATATGAAACAAATCAATGGTGCTGACCAACAAATTTCAGTAATGTAAACCCTGGAGTCACACTCTGTCTCATAACCAAGCCTCAGAGAAGAAATCTGGTTTACAAACACTAAAAGGATAATTAAATACGACTGCATATTTGTGCCACTCTTTATTCTAAAAGTGGCAATCCACACAGGTCCGTTTGTCCTCCAGCAAAAGGAATTGCTGCTTCATTCCAGCAACATTTATCTCTAAAGTTTCCCAAAAGACATCCTCTACTTAGATCTCTTCCACAGCCACAAATGACCATTTTACAAATGACACTAGCTGTGCATAATTGGCAATATACCAGTAACCGCTGATGAAACCCCTGTAATCCCAAGGCTCATATCCCAAGCACTAGAGTTTAGCATCTTGCTGAAGAACACTGCTCCATGCTAAACATTTGCAAGACAAGTGATGTTGTTTAGAAAAACTAAGTTGCATGAAAGCCCTGTACAGCCTGTCTACCGCAAAGGAATTTTTATGCTTTTCTTCAAAATTATATAAAGCCTTGTGATCTTGATGAACAGTTGTTGCAGCTCATTATTTTATTCTGTTAATTTATTGTCAATTGTTTTAATGTTGATGGTTTGTTCTAGTACTTTCCCCATGTTCACCCCTAAGTAGGTTTCTCCCTAAAATTGTATCCTCCCCTAAGTTAACCTTTATGGTGTTTCCCTGGCCCTTGTTCCAGACCTTTCTGTGTCAATCATTGTTACCCTGCCCCTTGTTATGGCTCCTTCCATGTCACTCCTGCCTGGAGCCAATCTTTCCAGCGTTCCTCCCCCTGGCCGTTCCTGGCCGGCTCCCTCTCCTCGACGCCCTATTGGGGAATGTGACCTGTTCCCCCTTCCCACCTGCTGCAATTGGCCTCTGGCCAGTGACTTGACCCTGCCCACTCCTCCTCTGATGCTTCCCCATTGGTTTATGATTTGTACCCACCCCTGGAGTTGAAACACTTTTTAAACGTGTGCAGGGCAGTGCTCGGGGCTGTTCCTGTTGCTGACCCTTTCAGGCAGGAAACCTTTCCTGCTGCAGCCTCAGAACAGAGAGAGCCTCCTCCTTCTCCTCACCCCTGTCGCGGCTGGAAGACAGCGCACCATAGAGCAAGTGGCTCTCCAGGCTCAGCTGTTGGCAAAACCTACACCTCAGCTGTTCCCCACTCCTGGCGTGGCATCGGAGTCTCCAAGAGCTATCCCGGGCTCCGGTGGGCCCAGTCAAACAGTAACAGAGTATCAATGTGAACATGACATGTAAAGTCTTAAAAATTTCCTCTGTGTAAAAAATATTTGTGGGAAAAAAAGCCTATAAAATATAAGTAGAATTTTGAGCATCATAAAAATGTCCTGAAGAAATTTCATTTATGAGAAAGTCTCATCTCCAAATAAAAAACAAAAAACAAGCAACCAAAACCAGAAAACAAAGCACATTTCATTTTTAACTACTGAATGTTTTCTTCGTGCAAAACTAGTTCTAAAGACTGAGATTAACAAGGAGGCCAGGAGACTTATCAGTGAGACCTACTTGATTTCCTATTCATCAGAGATCTTAAATAACGCAAAAAAAAGATTAAAAGCAAAGTGATTTTCAACTTTTCTTATCATGATGCACCTTCCTTTTTCTCTCAGTCAATTCCTGTCTTTACCTTTCAAAAACCTGCAGATTTAGGTACTACTCAGAGTGAAACAGCAAAGAATTCAGCTACTCATCATGTTCCCCATCTACCATAACCTTTGGGAACTCAAGCTAAATCTCATTCTCCAAAATAGTTCTGGATCCAATGCCAAGTGAAGAGCAGGAAGCCTTCAAACACCAAGCATAATGGTGCCCCTGCTCTTCCCAGCCACCAGTGTGTACTGTGTAAATCAACAGGCAGTGAGGCTGTTCTGCAATATCAATGCCCCACCTTGTAGGTGAGTGCCTAGTCAACAGCTTAAAGAACATTTTCTTCTGTCTTTCTCAATGATGATGTAATTTCTTTTTAAAAATAATGAGAAACTCCTTGTGGAAGTGAATGGTCTCTACTGTCTGCTAATTACATTCTCTAAATCATGAGGCAGCGTAGTCCAAATTTCTGCTCAGACACAAGCAGTTCAGGCGTTTGAACTTGAGCATCTCTACTTTTGTCTTTAGGTGTTCTGGTTGGGGCATTCTGGTTATGGCCCCTTTTCATTCCTTTTGCTGGAGCTGTAACTCTTTTGTGTTAAATAGCTTGGGAGATGAGAAGAGAAAATAAATTATTTACAACCCTGTAGGACACCCATGTGGGAAGTTGAGCACCTGGAGTCCCCTCCCTACTGCTGTGCAGGCTGGTTAATGGGAATTAGAACAGCATTGGCAAGTGTATCCTGGTGGAGAGAACACTGCAGGGCATGAGTGTAAGAGCAGCCACCCTGAAGAAATGCTGAGAAGGAAATGGATATATGACTCCTGTGCCAAGTTTGACCTCCCATTCCTGAAATAACACATAAAAGGGCAATAGTAACATCACTTTTGTCTGTCTTGAACTCTAACTCTGAAAAATTTATCCAAGATTATTCAGGAAAACTGACAATGTATTCTTAAGAGAAAAAATTGTTATTTTCCATAAATAGTTCATCTAGCTTTCTTTTTGTATGTACTGGATGTTTTACTGTGTCTTGCTGACAACTTTGTATCTAGAAAACAGGTAGATTGATAAGTGTATGTTCTTTCTCACATACACATATCAGTAAGTGTTGCACTTTTATAATCATTGCACTTTAATAATCTTCACAGCACAGTAAAAGCTGCCTGAGTTTATCTCTGCCACAATAAACTCTTATGCTTTCTTATTTTTTTTTACGTCAGCAGTTTGAAAATAGAGTGTAAAACCAAAAATCCTCTAAGTTCAACAAAAAAGCTTTGTGAAACTCTTGATCATGCTTCAAGCAATTATGTATTTTTTTCATATTTCCACATTAATATCTCTAAGAAATACAATATTTTCCTTCAGAAATGATTCTTCTAATTCTTGTCATACTGGCCCCCAAAAGACACCCACACACAGATGGCAATGGAAGGAAGTGAGGAACAATATAATTTCTACTAGACACTTTTAACATTCATGGAGGATTTTCACAGGGGGAAAATCCTCAAGTCCTAATTCAGGGGCAATGGGAATAAATATATAAATTATAATAGACTTGATTTGGGATTTTGACTCCAGAAAGAAAGTCAGTGGGGACACAGTGACTTGCAGTTTTGACATTTGCCCAGTAACAATGTCAATGTACTTCCTCACAAAGTGTTCCTACACAATCATAGTTAATTTATACAGTTAGTTTGAAAACGGGTTTTTCCACTGTTGCTATTTCAAAACACTCTTTCAGTGACTCATGCTTTTACTGTTCTCTTTGCTTAAGACTCTCAAAATTGATGTCCAAAAAAACCCCCTTTGATCAGTGTAGATTTCCTGACTAACCCAATCTATTTAATTTAGTTATTTTGACAAAAGTACACCTTTTAGAGAGATTTAGTGATACTTAGTACAACTGCACAATGTGATGCCCTGCAGAAGCTCCTGAACCACAAGTTTCCCAAGAATTTGATCATTACCCAGCCATTCTCACACATACAGAAACCACTCCAACAGGAAACTTCTTCTCAATAAAAAAAAAAATTACAATACAGTAGTTGCACAAAATACTTATCTTCATAGATACAATCCAGTGTGGGGACACAGGCTATAACAGAAAGTCTGAAAACATGAGTTTCATAACAAAATAGCAAGAAATTGCAAAATAAAAATACTTTGTTTGGCCAAAGTAGTCATCTAGGGTATTTAGTTCTTTTTTCTCACTGTTACACAGCCTGTAGCACAGATCAGGTATTTTTCAACTAGTAGTAATAAGTACAAAGTATAAAATACAAGAAAGTTTGCTAAAGCTGAGTAGAAACCTTCAACCCTAATCCGAATATTCAGGTGTTACACCAGAAATGTCACTGACTCTGATCAAAACTTTGCTCAAGGCTTTTTTTTTCTATTTGAAATATGAAATGTTTTAATATTCAATAGACCACAGAAAGTTCAAATGAATTTCTATTCTTGATTAATCTGTGCTGGATGTTTTTGTGGTATTTCCTCCAGATCCATGATTATTTTAATACTGCTATGTCTCAGAGTTTACACTTCAAAGATCTGCTGCAGGGCTACATTTTCAAAAGGGAAAGGAAATTAAGTTATTAAAATCTTAAGTACCTATATTTTTGAGCATTATTCTGACTGAAAATCTAATCCCTTTCAGTTTTTACCAAAATACAGGACTGTTTCAAGACTTTAGTATACTCAGTTGCTTGGCATAACAAAATACACTTACAATATATATAGTATGGAATGAACTGTGTTAGAAATAAAAATTACTTTTCTCCAACTCGATACTTCCACCAAATTCAGCATATTTTTCATTTGCAGTCTTACATCACTATTCAGAGATTACGAATTAATTTATTCTAAATGTCAATAATTGTGGTGCACAACTATCTGAAGCAGATATTACTAGGTCTGTTCTCAAAAACATAAAAATCTCATAGTTCTTCTCACGGTAGTTCTTTATATAAGTGTCTCAAGAACCCTGTCACAATAAAGTTAAAATTTATTAGCTCTTGAGGAAAATTCCCAAATATTCATTGAAATACAAGCTCTGCTGACAATTGAAATTCTCTAACATGATTTATCTATCAATGGAGATTTACCAAAAATTGAGGTAGACATGGAGTACTATTTTAATATGCAATCAAAAGCTCTTGGGTTTAAAATAAACTTAATCATGTCATCCATAATAAGTAATATATTTCCGTCTCAAATTGAAAACTGAAGTATGGTATAGGCTCAATGGTATATACTCACATATCTGAGTATACTTGCCAGTCATTTAATATAATATGCTCCTGTCCATCACAATGAACTTAGCAAACCTAGAAGTAAAACTTGGAGAAAATAAATCCCACTACATTTCAGTTTACCAAGTTCATTCTCTTGCTGCTGTGTTTCCCAAGGGACATTCACATCAGCATTTTTAAGATACAAATTGCAGCCTTGTAGCTAGTATTGGCTTTTTCTCTATGACATTTTTATAGGAATTCAAAAGCCACCTTTTTGCTTTGACAAGTAATGTGGTACCACATTAACCAAATACATTTTTGAAGCAAAGTTCTTTGCTTTCCATCAGTATCAGGCAATGTTCATAGAGCCATCACTAATGTCTCCATTTCAGGAATGTATCTTGGAGTCTGGACAAAGAAACTGTGTCTGCAAAAACCTGTTTTCTCCCATCCCTACCCTCACATTCATTACATCCAGAGCAACCATTTAGTAACACTAATCCACGACCTCATGGGAAGCATTTGTAAGTTTATGTGGAAAAGCTGGAGAGAGTAATTTTCCACCATCCATTATCAAGTAGAAGAATGATAACAAAGACATTATTCTGAACAATCCTGGATCACTAGCCCAAGACGTAACCTTCGGCATTTATTTCTACA
The DNA here is from genome assembly GCA_013390105.1 of Tichodroma muraria. Lineage (NCBI taxonomy): Eukaryota > Metazoa > Chordata > Aves > Passeriformes > Sittidae > Tichodroma > Tichodroma muraria. Next base: position 10,299 of record WAAG01067083.1, read on the forward strand.
GTAAAGATAAAAGTTCCTCATACTGTGCTGTGGATTTTTGGGGGCTAGAGAACTGTGGTCAGATAGGAAGC
>WAAG01067084.1:0-48728 GCA_013390105.1 Tichodroma muraria
CACCCACTAGACCAGGTTGCTCATACCCTTATGCACAGTGTAGTATTGAAAACAGACGGCAAGAGAATGAGTTTTAGATGTGTAGATACTGATTCTGGTGGATTTGAGACTTGAAAAAAATCACTGTGGAGAAGGTTAAATACCCACTTCAAAGAGATGGAACAAAATCCTAGGACCTCTCTGGTATTTCCCAGTATATTATGGCCTGTAAAATCCTCATTTCAGTAACCATGTGTTGGCTGGTGTTCTACATACTTAGGTACAACAAAGCTCCTTGTGATTTAAAAAAAAAGATTAACGTGAACATGATGTTATCATGAAAAGCTGATGACACAGGCACAGCTCTCAGTCTTTAAGAACCTGATGGTACAAGACTGTCTGAGGGCCCTAAAGGGAGACACTGGATTTCCTGAACAAGAACATATATAATCTAGTGGCTTAGAGGAATGTGCTTTTAACCAGCTGGGCTTGAGCTGTGGCCTCAAACATCACTGACCATGGTGCCATGGCATAGACAGGAAAGCAGTTCCATGTTCTTTCCTCCTCCTGCAGCCACAACAGGTTGTTCACGTCTCTTTCCAAGGTCCAAATCCAGGATGGACTGCAGCTTGATGGGGAAAAATAGGGGAAAAGCAGTGATGGCTGTTTTCCTCCTTGGGTTTCCATGAAATGAGCATGGCCAGCTGCTTTTCATGTCTGTCTGGTGGCATAGAGAAAGTGTGGGGAAAGGCTATCTTGGCGGACAGGAAGAGGTGGATGAAATTCTGGTGGGATTGTGGGGCAGTATCAGGCACATTCCCATACTTGAGGAGAGGAGGGCAGTGCTCAGCTGTGCACAGGTGGGAGATGTGCCTGAATGGGAGGGAATGGCTTTGCGTCCTTCACCTCTGTGTCCATTTACAGTGGGAGTCAAGTGGTGGGGGCAGAGCTCACAAACCACCACAGGCATTTTGCTCCCACTTCGTAGGGTTGTAGTAGAGTGCCAGCTCTTAACAACTTCCTACATGGGCAAATTATACCAGATACCACTTTGCAAATGTTGCTGTAGTGACATTTAGACAGGAGTTTTTCCAGGAGCCATGACACAGGTCATAATTGCAATCATATGATGTCTGTCATTGATGACTTTCTCATATTTTGTAGTAACTGCTATAATGCAGCTACTACATAATTTCCATAACTGGAAAGAAATACAGTATATTTCTGCTTTCTTAATAATAAGAATTGACTGTCAAATATGGAATGGTCCCTAAAATCCTGCTGTGTATTCATGTAAATCTATGTAGTGTGAAATAGAAGCACAGAATCATAGAATATGCTGAGTCAGAAGGGACCCCTCAGGATCATTGAGTCCAACTCCTGGCACAGCACAGGACACCCCAAGAATCACACCGTATCCCTGAGAGCACAGTCCAAATGCTGCTTGAACACAACACAATCTTCCTTATCTGATACCATCTAAATTAATGGTGTACCCATGGAGCTGTTAATTGATAGATTCTGAGCTAAACTTTAGGATATTAGTGTAGTAATCTACCACGTAAATGATTCAATGAGTTGGGTTCATGAGACAAGCAAGAGTGACTTTGGCATGAGTTGTGCCTTGTGTTATTAGTCTATGGCTCCTTATTCCCCAAAGACTCTGATTTTAAAAGAAGATTCCATATTCTTATATGTCTCTTTTATCAGTATTTAAAAGTTGGGAACGTATGGGCAAAGCAAAGAGTATTTGATTTATCTCCTTTTTGTGGGTATAGCTTTCCAAATAAATTACAGTAATGACATTGCTTCTGTTAACATCTGCATTTAAATGAGTCACAGAACAGTAATGCTACCTGTCAATAGCAACATCTGCATTTAAATGAGTCACAGAACAGTAATGCTACCTTCTCTTTTTACAGGGAAAGTGTTTCTGGTGTGTGTCAGTGAAAGGACGTCACTGAAAAAAATTAATAAAAATGCCGAGGAAGGAACAAAAGCAATGCCATTTAACCTAAAATAACCGAACAGTGCGAAACTAGACCTCAGTCAGACCAATCCCTCTCATCCCAAAAAACCCCAGTAGGTTTAACACTACATCTGGCCAGTGGGCTTTTTAGCTACCTAGAGCCTTTAGAAGTGAATTATATTTTTAAGGAAAAGCTAGGAGATGAGCTGACTCTCAAATAACACTGTAGTTCTTGTGAAAACTGTCAGCAGAAATGAATAATAAATACCTGGGGGTTTTTTGTTTGTTTTTTTTCCCACAGGCATCAGGGTTATGTTTATACCTACAGAGTGTCCCAGACAGAAACCGGATCCTGGAGTGCTGAGGTGTGTACTTCTCTTTCCCTCCTGAAAATGTCTACATTCTGTTTGATATAGATTACAGATTTAATGAAATATATTCAAATTATGCGTGTTTCTGCCTAGTCTGATTTTCATTGATGGTAATCGATCTAGAGTGCATCCATCAGTAAGATGCCTTGGTGCCACTTCTGACAGTCTAGAACTCATAAATTAATTCCCTGTTTCATTTCAGCTGTTGCATAATGCAATAGTGCATCATTTTGCATCATCTTAAATGGCAAAAATATTGTGGTTCATAATTTGACAAGCACAATCTGTTACCTTCTATCCTATGTACCATCAGTGTCAGAATATTAAAGAAATAATTATCAATGTACAGTGTTTTAATTCATTAATCCAGGTTAATTCATCATTAGTGAAAAATATATATAGGGTATCCAAAACTTGAGACAAAATATATTTTCCCCCATCTGACAAGAAACTAGTAATTTGGGTACAGAAAAACATTACTTGTAATACAGATAACATTTAGATTAATGAAATTGGGATGTTAATATCTATTTATTTTTTGATTTTTTTTCCTTTGAATGTACTCTGTGCCTTAACTCATAATTAGATTTCTGTTTGTATGTTAATGAACACTTATTTCAAATATTATATAATTTCTAGACAGGCATAATTCCTTGGCCATTACTATATTAGAAGTTCTGGAAGACAAAACGGATTCTTGGGGTTATCCTGAACAGATCAGAGGGTGGAAGCAACTGACATTACTGTGGAGTAGATAATTATCCCAGTGACCCTTGGGAATAGTGCCCACTAATTCTTTCTATAAGACATCAGGAGGTTCATGTAAGGGCTAGGATTTGAAGTGCCCAAGACAGAGGTTTTTCAGGACAGGGTGAGGGTGAGCACCCATCATGTGAGCACCCATCATGCCCAGGTAAACATTGGCATCTGTGAAAGCATTCCAGGATGCCAGGGACCTCCACCTGTGGAGGGTAATTCCCTGACTGAGGCTGCAGACTCCTTTAGCCCCAGGTGACATCAGCATCTGCAGTGAGGTTTTTCTGGTGTTATATAGACTTGCTACAATGTCTGTGACCTCCACTGGTGCTCTATGGGTGGCTTTTGGGCTTTCCTTGGCTGTATTTTAGGCAAACCTTACCTGAGTAAGGACTGGCAGACAGTGGGAAACACTATTGAACAGACTGGGTGTCCTAAACCATAGGTGTGCTGGAAGCCCAGGCTTCCCTGTACATCCTCTTTAGGAGAAGGTCCTAGCTATAGATCCATGATACCAACCCTTCCCTTCAGGAACAGAAACCTTTAAGTAAATGTCGCTAAGACCACGCTGGCCTCAGCTGTTAGACGCAGCAGCCTAGGTCCAACTTATCCCCACGGAGTGTGCCTCCAAGGCCAAAACAGACTCCAGAGGCAGCTGGGCCTTTCCTGCTTCTGTGGCTAGTTAGTCTCTGAGCAAGCTCAGGTCACACCCACCTTTCAAGGATGAGGCAGGGAATTTAAAAGAGTGCTGGTGAAATCCCAGACAGTGTGAAGACTACAGGTGGTGCCAGGGAGGCTGGATTTAGCTCGCAGCTGCTGGGTGAGAGCAGTGTCTCTTAAGTGGGACTATGCTGGCAGGACCCATGCTTGTTCTCCCTCGACTTTGGTGAAGAGGAGTTACTATGAGAATGCCCTGAAGAATTTAAACAAACATCGGATTTTAGATTAAAAGCACACATAGTTTCGTTTCATACTGTTTGAAAAGTTGCTAATGTAGTGAGATAGAAAGACTTCCACTTCTAATAAATAGGTAACATTTGGCTGCTGTCTTTGTACAAGAAGTAGACAGCAATATAGAAGTAGATTCAATGAATGCATAAGTAAGCATTGAATTCTCCAAGAAGGGTTGGCAAAGAGGCTGTGTCCTTGCTGGAATTTAGTGGTGTGAGGATTCCCTCTCTGTGGTAAGCCCAGGTTGCTCTCTAGGTTTTCTCACTGGTGTTTCTAGGATGGAACTATCTTACTGATACAGGCTAGGAAACTATTCGTACGGAGGTTAAATCACTGGCTTCAGTAAGTCCGGGTCAGAAATAGCAAAGGGTCACTTGTAAGTCTGCCTAATTATTGTGGCAGGTGAGTGTGGGTAACTAGTGTGGGTTTCTCTTATAGCGATTAAGAAATTATCCCTCTTCCAACTTCCTGTCACCTTGCTGCTGGAAACTCTCAGTGTAGGAAGGCTGGGATGCCCCGGGAAAGCAGAGAGCAGCACGGCTCATTGACTCACCTTGAACTGGCACATCAGGGGGTCCACATCCTTGGCTGGCTCCTGCCCTGGGAGCTGTGTGCATTTCTGAGGACAAGGCCTATGTGCCAGCACAGGTGCTGGGTACCCAGCACCCCTTCTCACCTCTCCCCCTTTGGCTTTGCAGACAGCGCCTGGGGTCCACCGGAGGCTCTTTCGGAAAGTGCACAACCTCATTTTGGCCTTCCAGAAACCCAACCAAGGCATTGTAACACCCCTGCAGAACCCAGTCATCAGCCACGTGAAAGGCAACTTCTCCCCAGGTACTGGTGGGGCAGGACACCTTGGCTGCAGCTGAGCAGAGCCCTCCAGGGTGGCAGGGATAGAGGCCTGAGACTTTCTTAGACTTATTTGTATGTTTGACCTGAAATAGCCAGCAGAGTGACATTGCCAAAAATGTGCCCTAACTTTGCTATCGTGTGAGTTGAAATGCTGTCACTCAGGTGCTCTTTACAGACAGGGCCTGTCAATGTGATAAGAAAATGGATTTTGAATATGTATTCCTAAGTGCTATGGCAGCAATGGGCTGCCTTCCCTCACCACCACCCTCACTCATGGAAGTATGAGCCTTCTGGGCTGTCCATTTTCTCAGAGTGTTCATCTGTTCATATATCTGTGATTATTTCTCTTAGGGAGGAATGAAGGCTATGACTTCCACCTGCAGCCATCGTGAGGATGTCTCCCCAAGTGTGACATAACCACATCTTCCAGCATCTCCTCTAATCCATGCTTTAAACCAGAATGATATATATGATAGTAAATACAACTCTGTGAGTTTTCTTGTAACATTTGCAGAAATGTGTATTTCATAGAATTTATTGCTCAAGATGTAGAAGTTTAAGTTTCAGAATACCTTGAACTTAGGGTAGGATATTTTTTGGTTTTGTTTTGGCTTTTCCCAAGAGAGGATAAAGAAACATGAACTGCTAAATCCTTTAGGTCTTTTTTTTCCCCTTTGTACTGTGAAGTAAAAATACTTTTCCCTTCAAGATCAGTTCTTAATTAATAATTAGTTATTAATTTTACATAGCTTAACTTTGGATCCTGATTTGCTTTGTTCTGGTTGGCATTTATGCAGAATTGGGAAGTCCCCTTTTATAAGCTTAGGAGAATTGTTAATATTAAAGTGTCCTTGCCTTGGATGGGCTGTGTGTTTGTCATTCATACAGTTCCTAAAGATATTCCAGGTGTGACATCATGAGGATACCCACTAACTGATTTCCCATCAGACCAGTTACTCTGCCCTCTAACAAAATCTGTAGTTTTCACCGATGACCGAGAGCTTAAGTAATGCACAGAGTAACCAAGAACACCCAATGAAGTGGAAAGCCTTGTTCTTTGTTTTTAGGTGTTCCCTGTACTGGAAACAAGCCATCCTTGCATACAAGTTAAAAAAATAAGTTATTTTTGCATGACAGCTTTTCTTTTCCTCTCTGTGTGTTTCCGTGCTGCTGCTGGGCTCCTGGAGGGGAGTTTTGAATCTACAGGACTCGTCAGCTGTGCAGGGTTAGCGTGAGGCTACTGGAGAACTCGGAGGACGTGCCTCTAGGACTTGGGGTGGAGCAAGTGTGATGACACCTGCAAATGGACTGGCAGGCAGTAGGAAACAGTTTTGAACAGACTGGGTGTCCTATGGCTCTCTTGTTTGAGGAGATAGGGCTGTGTTTGATATGAAATGAATTACTTGCTCTGCAGTCCACAGTCCAGACTACCTCTCCGTGGGTTTTTGCCAGGTAGGCTTGCGTGAGTTCCTGTGGGCTTTGGGAGGGACCCCAGCTAGGGCCCAGCATTGTTTGTGTGCAAGGGGGATGCATTTGGTCTAGATGGCTGGTTTGTGCCACCAGTGGTCATGCTTCAACAAACTTAAATGGTCCTGACTACCAAAAGAATGCGAGTCTCACGTGCTCCCTTCCAAAGCAGAAGACTAAGTGATCGCAAATGGACTACAAAAATATGTGTAATTACAGAAAAACAACCCTTAAACATTGTATAGGCACCTTTGAGTTGCTCTGGTTATGTTTTATGCCTATACTTTTCTGTTCTGCAGATCTTGGAAGGCTGAAAATATTTCCTAAGACAGAAAGGGGCTTTTTCCAGAAATGCCAGGCGACAGACTCAGAGAGAACAAAACTGACTGAATTTCACCAGTCACTGCCACCTGCAGCTTGGTGGCACAGTAAGAGGCCCCACACCTGCCTTGTTTTCACCTCACTAAGGTGAAACTAAGGTGAGTAAGGTAAGGTGAAACTTAGGTGAAACTAAGGCAAGTTGGATGTGAACAATGACAGAACTAAGTGGGCTGCAAGTCCAGGATTCAGAAAGGTGGGGATGGTCTAAGCAACATTTGATAAGGCTGAAGGGTTTTATCCCCTCTGAAGAGTGCGTGAGAAGTGCAAGCAATAAAAGATTTTCTGTGAAGCACGAGTTTCTTGTAAACCAGCAATAAGTGCAACAAATGAACAGCCCCGTCTTAAGAGGGACCAGTGAGCAACAATGTTGCGAAGTCGTGGTTGAGGCATTTTCAGTTCATTACTGAGTTTCTGTCTAGCTGAAGGCCAGATTTCATCTACGGTGAATTGTCCCATCATATTTTACACTGCATGTACACGTGTTGCTCTGTGCCTTCTTTGTACGTGTGCTTGTTGGTTGAAATTAGTCTTACCTTAATACAGCGCAATGCAGTGGCAGATCCAGCATGATTTCCTCTCCAATAAAATATTTGAAGGCTGATGTTTTATCATTACATAACTCAGCAAATGCACTGGCTGGTTTGCTGTCACTTGTGTCCATTGAAGCTTTCCCTTCTCCTCCCTGCCTTAAAGGTTTCCCAGCCTGCTGTGAGCCTCCGGTGTCTGGTCCCTGGCAGCTCCTCTCCAGCTCTGCAAACCATGCTTCCCAAAAGCCCACTGAGCTGCTGGGTGCTGGCAGTGTGTGTGCAGCCCCAGCCTTCCCAAGGAGCTCTTATGCTTTCCAAGTATGCTGGGTCTAATCCCCTCGTTCACCTGGCCTCTCCTGGGAGCAGGAACAAGTGTGCCTGGAAATCATCCCTGGCAGATGATTGCATAGTGGTAGGGATGTGTGCAGTGGGAAGAAATCTGCCCAGGGGCTGTTTCCTATAGAACTGTCCCATTGACTTGAGGCTGAGGCTGCATGAGGAAAACCTGCAGCACACAAGCAGCAGCCGCTCGCCTGCTCTGCAGTGCAGTGAGCTGAGGATAACTGGTTTGACTGTGGCTGACTCCAGAAGTGCATTGTTCTTCTGAAAAATACATAAAATAGGCCAGAAGATGCCATTTCTGTTTAAAGCTGAGAATGTCGTTTCAGTTTCTGGTGTAAATTATTAAGACAGAGGCTTGTATTGTTTCCTTTGGGTACCCAAGGGTCTAGAATTGCTGTAGGTTTAAACAAGGTGGAAACTGAGAGAAGCTGACGGTGCCTGTGAAACAAGAAGTAGATGCTTGGTTATGGGAACAGTAATATGGAAATTACACTGATTTCCTACAATGACTTAGGTGTGAAGAGCTACAGATCTTTTTAGAGAGCAGCAGCTGCATTTTGCGGGTATGACTTCCCACATGATGTCAGTATCATCTGCTGCTTCCTTCCCACCATGTCCTTCAGGCTGCAGCCCCACTGGGCTCAGCCCCCCACTGCTGCCCTGTTCCCTGCCAGCCCTCCCACCCCTGTCCCCTCGCTGCCACAGCCCCAGCTCTGGCAAGTGGCTTTGTAGCTCACCGTGTTCCCCTGCTCTGGCCCTCTCCCCAGCGAAGGCAACGCTGCTCCTCTGCAGCTCCTGATGCTCCCTCAGCCTGGCTTTGCCTCCACTAACCTCCCCTGCTCCCTGCCTACGGATGGGGCAGCCCTCCTGCAGTGCTCAATCAATACAATATCCCAGGCTGGATTTCTTCCCTTTTTTCTGGAGCCCCCACCCCTTTGGAATCGCTTCCTTCTCACCCACCCAGCACAGCCTCAGCCCTCCTGCTTGTTCTTACCCAGCCCAGCTGTTCCACGATTTTTCACCATGTAACCTTTCCTTCAGCCTTATGCATTCCTTGTGCCCCTCCATTCATGTGCTCCTTCTCTCTGCTGCAAATACTGGGCTTTTAATGTTTTATTTTCCTGGGCACATACTTTTGATAACATAGAATCATTCATCATCATCTATTTGAGGCAGCTCTAAAGAACATGCAGATACTTAAACTTTGCTACTCACACTGCCAGCAACATTGACTTCACCCACTCTGTTATCAAGAGTGCAATATGAATATTGCATATAACAGAATATTTTTTCTCTCTCACATTTGCTTTGATGAAATAGAATAACCTTTACACAGAAACTGGCTGGGATTTCACCTGCAGTGAAACCTGCAGAGTTATAAGCATGAACTTTGGTGAATCAGAAGTAAAATAAAATCTTGCTACGCAACATCCTGCCCCCAACTTTTGAGCGAGTCAATGTTGGCTGAAGTCCTCATTTAGCTCTATGGAAGCACCTTTTACTGACATGACCAGAATATCTCAAATACTGATGTTAACTGATGTAAACAAAGAAAACATCACATGCCGTAAGTTTGCACCTTTATTTTTTAAAAATGAAATAGTCAAAGTACTTTCTTTTTCAAATATCGACACATAATATATTAACTTTCAATATTTACAGTGTGTTGCTGGGATGTTCTTGTAGAAAATGCATGCTTCTGGTCTGAAACCCAGAGCAAAATGCATCAGACCATTTAACTGCAGCCATATAACATAAACCTGTACAGTATCCAGTCACTATTCAGCACAGGAGTTAGAGCAGGAATAAAAAAATTGGGATCTATTGTTTCCTAGCAACGAGGCTGAGGCCATTATAACATGATTTCTGTAAGATCAGAACCTCTAACTGGTGTTAGACAGAAAAGTGAAGATCTTGGCATACATTGTAAACATTTTTTACTGTTGATGAGAAAGCTAAAAAGGAACATTACTTTGACATATATCGTATGCTATGCTTCTCATTCTTGTTTATTGACACTTCTGCCAGAAGAGTATGAAGATTTTAATGTTTTATCATGGTTCATACAAGTAAAATACTGTCAAGGACACGATCTGATATACTAACATTTATTAAAAGGCTAAAGTCCACCACAAGATCTAAGGAAAAACTGGAAATTGTCAAACACATTTCCTTAGACAAATAATGGCAGGTGACAAATGCCCAGACAAACCCACAGCGAGTCCAACTCCACCATTCCCAGTTTCTGCCTGGAAGGAATTCCTCTGGCAGTCAGGGTGCTTTCGACCTGGTAATGTCTTGTATCAAGGAGAGGTTTAAATAACAGCCAGCGTTTGATGGGAAAACCCTTGGGGCTGCTGGTGCAGCCCGAGCCGGGTGTCACCCGGGCGTCACCGCGTCGGATCAGCCGCAGCCTGGCGGACACACGGACACCCCCGGGCACTGCCTGTGTCCTTCGGCTCGGCTAGACCACGAGCTCCTCTGCCCAAACCACCTTCCCTTTTGGAACAGCACCTTGGCTTCCAGCAGCGCCCACGGCTCACCCTGGAGGAGCTGCTGGCCCTGGCCCAGCCCTGGGCGTTGCCGGGGGGCTCCGCGGGCGGGGGGCGCAGGGTGGGACCCCAGAGCACGGCCAGGGCACGAGGCCACCTCTGCCCAGTGCCCAGCTGAGGGGCACGAGAGAGCTCAGACCGAAGAGCCAAGGTGTGTATACCAAGTTGCACATTGACCAGTTCATATATATTTATTTGGCTATGTTCTACATAGATATCTATATATATATATTTATAACTTTGAAATGTTCTAGATTTGCTAAATAAATATGAAAGCAAAGGAAATGTTACTTGCACACACTATTTGTTTGGCTGTCATAAAAAATATAGCATGTATTTCTCATGGTAGGTACTTTGCTACAGGATAGTGTGCAATAGTGGATTTATTTTTATTTTTTTTTATACTTTATTTTAATTATTTTATTTTATTTTTCCCTCTTTCAGAACCTTGTTTGCAGTGCAGAATGCTAGCATCAAATTATCTGATCTAAATAACAGTAAAAATTTCCATGCTATTTTTATTTTTTTTCTCAACTGGGTCTCTAGGTTGTAGTGCAAAATACAAAATTAAAAAAAAAAAGAAAAAAAGAAAAAGGAGAACTATATAAAAAAATCCAAACCCACCAAAAAACCCACTGAGAAATTGCTCTAACTACTCAGGAAAAAAAATGGAGACTGAAATATTCCCTGCCTCCATCTGAGGTTGTTCATGAACAAGATGGTCCAAAGCTATTTGTTCATGTAGTTCTCACAAATCACTGCTGGCTGGCCCATGTGTAGCTATGATACAACTTCAATCTCCCATGCTTGCTCTTTCAGCAATAACTTGTTTTTTGAGCACTGTCTTCNCCTAGCAACGAGGCTGAGGCCATTATAACATGATTTCTGTAAGATCAGAACCTCTAACTGGTGTTAGACAGAAAAGTGAAGATCTTGGCATACATTGTAAACATTTTTTACTGTTGATGAGAAAGCTAAAAAGGAACATTACTTTGACATATATCGTATGCTATGCTTCTCATTCTTGTTTATTGACACTTCTGCCAGAAGAGTATGAAGATTTTAATGTTTTATCATGGTTCATACAAGTAAAATACTGTCAAGGACACGATCTGATATACTAACATTTATTAAAAGGCTAAAGTCCACCACAAGATCTAAGGAAAAACTGGAAATTGTCAAACACATTTCCTTAGACAAATAATGGCAGGTGACAAATGCCCAGACAAACCCACAGCGAGTCCAACTCCACCATTCCCAGTTTCTGCCTGGAAGGAATTCCTCTGGCAGTCAGGGTGCTTTCGACCTGGTAATGTCTTGTATCAAGGAGAGGTTTAAATAACAGCCAGCGTTTGATGGGAAAACCCTTGGGGCTGCTGGTGCAGCCCGAGCCGGGTGTCACCCGGGCGTCACCGCGTCGGATCAGCCGCAGCCTGGCGGACACACGGACACCCCCGGGCACTGCCTGTGTCCTTCGGCTCGGCTAGACCACGAGCTCCTCTGCCCAAACCACCTTCCCTTTTGGAACAGCACCTTGGCTTCCAGCAGCGCCCACGGCTCACCCTGGAGGAGCTGCTGGCCCTGGCCCAGCCCTGGGCGCTGCCGGGGGGCTCCGCGGGCGGGGGGCGCAGGGTGGGACCCCAGAGCACGGCCAGGGCACGAGGCCACCTCTGCCCAGTGCCCAGCTGAGGGGCACGAGAGAGCTCAGACCGAAGAGCCAAGGTGTGTATACCAAGTTGCACATTGACCAGTTCATATATATTTATTTGGCTATGTTCTACATAGATATCTATATATATATATTTATAACTTTGAAATGTTCTAGATTTGCTAAATAAATATGAAAGCAAAGGAAATGTTACTTGCACACACTATTTGTTTGGCTGTCATAAAAAATATAGCATGTATTTCTCATGGTAGGTACTTTGCTACAGGATAGTGTGCAATAGTGGATTTATTTTTATTTTTTTTTATACTTTATTTTAATTATTTTATTTTATTTTTCCCTCTTTCAGAACCTTGTTTGCAGTGCAGAATGCTAGCATCAAATTATCTGATCTAAATAACAGTAAAAATTTCCATGCTATTTTTATTTTTTTTCTCAACTGGGTCTCTAGGTTGTAGTGCAAAATACAAAATTAAAAAAAAAAAGAAAAAAAGAAAAAGGAGAACTATATAAAAAAATCCAAACCCACCAAAAAACCCACNGAAAAAAAGAAAAAGGAGAACTATATAAAAAAATCCAAACCCACCAAAAAACCCACTGAGAAATTGCTCTAACTACTCAGGAAAAAAAATGGAGACTGAAATATTCCCTGCCTCCATCTGAGGTTGTTCATGAACAAGATGGTCCAAAGCTATTTGTTCATGTAGTTCTCACAAATCACTGCTGGCTGGCCCATGTGTAGCTATGATACAACTTCAATCTCCCATGCTTGCTCTTTCAGCAATAACTTGTTTTTTGAGCACTGTCTTCTCAACACGACATTTATATTTAGTTTCCTAAATTTAAGAAACTGTTATGATGAAGGCAATTTTTTTTTTTTTTGCTTTTGTAATTGGGCCATGTAATGTCATGGGAGTCTTAATGAAACTGTATTCTCGTAAAAAATATTGTTCAAAAGATATCTTAGACTGCACCCAGGAAATGGGAAAATGCCAAATCTACTTTCAAAGACAAACTTGTAACACATTTAACTCTTTGACCTTTTGGCATAACATGAGAACAACAGTAATCAAGGCAGTATTAAAAACCACAGCTGTAGGTAATACAAAGTGCATTTCCTGCATATAATACAAATATAACTTTAAGAAACTAAAGGCACAAGCTAACTAAATATGTATTACATACTAGAAATGCACAGTTCAAGGTAAATCTAATAGCTCCAAATATTTGTTTATAATGGATATTTAAAGCAGTTTGAAAATGATCCTCATTAGTGAATTGCAAAAAAGTATAATTGCTTAAAATATAAGTAAAATAGACTCTAATATTGACATCTTGGATCAGTGATAAAATACATCATCACATTTATGAATGCACTCTCTATATACAATTCATAAATTATTCTTCCATTGAGTAAAAGTGTATTAGAGGCTCAAGGATTTAAAGGTCCATTTTTAGGCTGGTGTGGAGGTATTCAAATTCTCCGTGATTTTATGGAAAATTACAGAAATCTGAGCTGTCAAATTTGGATGTTGCCAGCTCCCTGTCCTGTACATTAGTTAATGACGAGCCTGATCACAATGTGTATGTGCAGATTTTGGTCCACAGGTCCCCCTGGCTGGGGACAGAGGAGGATTTCAGGGGCCAGGCTCCCACTCAGCCTGATCCTGCACTCCCAAAGCTGCGTTGGCTCCCGGGGAGCAAAAGGAATCTGGGAAGAGACAGTAATGGGCTGAGGCTGAGACCTGAGCACAAACCCCAGGGAGGGGCTCCAATCTCAGGTGCCAATTCAGGCTCATCTCTAACTTGGGTACAGTCTGCTCCACTTGCCCAAAAACAAAGGAAAAAAGAAAACTGGGGGAAAAAAAAGACAGAAAGATAAAGAATGCATCCGTAAGAAGCAACAAAGCAAAAATTTCTGAGCAGAAATTGTTTCAATATATTTACTATGTCTGTTCTGAAAGAAATGTGCAATAACTTCACTGTTACGGATACACAGGTTCTATAACAAGATTTCTAGATCCCTCTGGAAAACTGCTTGCCCATCCCCCCCTCCCTGTGTGCCCGACCCACCTCCTGATAATCAGTCTTTTAAAAATGACAAGCTGGAGGAAGGATCACCTACTCTGCTATGAAGTAACTGTGCCAGTAGTGCCATGTTACCTTGGGAAATAAAATTTTCTGTCCATGCAATATAATGCTTTTCTATGTGCTCTAGATATTGAGCTGAAAAGTGAAGAGTCATCCCCGAAATGTTCTACGTTTATCAACATATTTACTATCCACACTTAGGTTCATGAACTCTCAACCCACCAATCTTCTTCAGACTTGAAAAAATGAGTACTACAACAGGAGTATTAATTGGAGATGGAAAGAATGTGATGCCTAAACCCAACAACACTGCACCTTCCACATCATCTGTGTGAAGACAAGTCCTGGCCCAGTGACTACAGACAGGACTGATGATGCACGGCCTGATACTGCTCTGTGAGGGCTCCCAGCTGGGGTGTCCCCAAAGCACTGGGTTAAAGCCCAGCCTGGAGCACACATGCTAGTGGAGAGTCTCCTGAAGACTACAGTGCCCACTAAGCCCACTTTAGCCACCCCATCTCTGTCTGAAGCCTGGCCAGCACGGTGCCACCAAGCAGACTGGCAGCTCTGTGCATGCTGCCAGACCCTAGTATATCCCAGTGCCAAGGAAAACCCTGGGAGAGAGGCCGGACATGCACGAGTGGACACAATGGGATGTTCAGCATGGAGTGGCTGAGGGGCGGCCACAGCTGAGCAAAGGCCATCGGGGACATCCTTGCACGTACTGAATCGAACCCAAGTCCGATTTCCCAGGTTAGAAAATCCCTTAGCTTTTAACTGTGAGGAACACGTATGGGGTTGGTGAGCAGCTGCGAAGTTTCCGCACACAGTCTGGTTTCTGTATGCAATCCCTTGAACTTATGGGAGATCTCACTGGGATAAAAGACACCCAGTAAATATGGGTTGCAGAATCAGGCTCTGTAACCATTGAAATAACTGGTGAACCATTAAATCAACAACAACAACAAAAAACTTGTGTTTCTTTAGGAGAAGGCAGAGCACGTGGCGCTCGCCCCTACCCCGCAGGGCTGCGCGGTGTCACCCTGGGCACCTCGCGCGCAGGTCGCGCCGCTCGGCTCGCAGGACTCCGCTCCTGAAATTTTTGAATACTGCCACACAAGAACTAAAAATTGTCACTGTCATCTCTCAAAGAGTTAAACAAACGATATTAAAATACCATCTTCTGTCACATTTAAAGGCAGTTGGATATGTTTTTTCCTCTATATTTATATATACAGAGTTCTGATCTAGAAAAACCAATACAATAAACCATTTTACGTTTAAAAACAGGCAGTCTTTGGTGACGCAAAGGCAGAGATTTTCTTTGTTACCTTCTGCCTATTTCACTCTGTCTCATGAAGTGAATATTATTGGCACTGTCAGAAAGTTCAAGGTACTGCTCCACAGATAAAACAAAATATCCATCGTAGCCTTGTACCCGCCCAGTGCTTAAAAGCTGCTGTTTCTCTCCATCTGTCCATGCCCGAATGCCTTCTTCCCCCTCCTGCAGCCGCCTCTGCTCCTTAGTCCAGGCCTGAGCCACGGCTCGCTGCCTGGCTACCTCCAGGACATGGTTCCTCTCCTCCTCCACGGTGGTTCCGTAGCGCACGTTGAAGCAGAGCGCGCCGTGCTGGAGCTGGATGTCGGCAAAGCGTCTAGTCCTGCCGTTGATCACCGACGTCATCTGCGACACCGTCACGTTGACGCCGTTCTCCAGGATGCGGCGCCCTCCGGTGCTGCCAATCAGCGCCAAATCTTCTTCCAAAGAGCCCAGCTTGATGAAGTAATGGGTGTCCCGGCCCTCAATGGTGAAATGCAGGTTCTCCAGATAATGAGCGTTGTTGAGGATGGCAGCAATGCGCCGGCTGTCCTCGTTAGCCACCCCGATAATGTCAGCTGTCACTATACCGTCCTTTATAGCAAATTTGATGCCTTTCCCAAATACTGAAGGAACAGCTGCAAATCTCAGTTGCTTCACTCCTTCAGAACACTTGCCATCACTATACCTGGGTGTCATAGGAAGTTGGTCCAAGGATATAAAGTTTCGGAGTTGCTTTTGTAGCTCACATTGAATGCCAAGGATAGTCTGGAAAAGAAAGTATCAGTCAAGTTTGCAGGTAAGGTACCTTGAAGTTCATTACAGTATCTCACCTACTCATCTTTTAATTGATTAGAATGGATCTTCAATTTGTTTGGAAAATATCGTGCACACCCTCAGAACCTGGGCATATGCACAGGCTTTTTAATCGCTTACGGCAGTGCTTTCTCAGAGTCTCTTGGACTCCTTCATTTCTAGGAAACAAATGGAAACATATTTATCACAAATGCTATTTTTGTATTTGTTATTTTTATTTTTCCTCCCCCTTGAACTGTTACTCTAATGGCTGTTTTTTTCTGCCCTTAGCAGTTCAGGGAAGCCTGAATTCAAAGCTATGCCCTTTCACGTGGCTCTGCTTAGTCTCTGTGTGTTTAATTACATCTTCTGCAGAACCGTGGTAATGAATTCTACAGCCCATTCTTTAAGGAAAACAGATTGTGAAGGTCTTGAGACACTAGAACAATAGGCAAGTACATCACATCTGTAGATCTTGCTCCCCATAGAAGCAAGAAGAAACTTCAACCCTCTTTGTCTTTTAACACTATACCTATCACTACATCTTTCCTGTGCCTTGGAAAAACTTAACATATCTCGTTGATAATTTTCCATGGACATTCTCCTACATCTGGCATGAGCTCTTACCCTCCAGCGCTCTGCACTTGGTGGATGGTAA
This sequence comes from Tichodroma muraria, assembly GCA_013390105.1. Classification (NCBI taxonomy): domain Eukaryota; kingdom Metazoa; phylum Chordata; class Aves; order Passeriformes; family Sittidae; genus Tichodroma; species Tichodroma muraria. Next base: position 16,676 of record WAAG01067084.1, read on the forward strand.
CTGTCTTAAACACTGGGAACATGAATGTGAACTTATGCTTCTCTTTCCTGACAACAGAGGAAACACATCTTTACAAAATCATATTTCTTTGTTAACAGATGCTCATATGCAAAATGTGAATGCCTGCTCAGAATATTGGTAGCTGGTCCTGCTGCAGTCACATTGATTGCTGGACTCCAATAGCTGCTGTCTGGCTCTTTGTTACTGAAAAACAAGCCCTGGAGTAAGGCTGAGATTTACAGACCCCTTACAAATCCATAGCATTTCTGTTTCCTGCAATAATTATGCAGAGGTACTGACTTGTAAAGCTGTTTATACCCTCAGTGATTTTCTAGTGCTTGTGGCATCTTTGCTAACAAAGATGAAAATCTGCTGTTCTTGTTTTTTAATTCCACAAGATTTTCTGTGGGTTTTTTCCATATCCGCACAAACACTTTTACCCTTTTGCCTATCCTGCGCCTCAAATTTGGATATTTTCTCTATAAATAGCTGCAAATTTTCTTCACTGTGTCGCTAAAAGCTTCTCCTTGAACTTCTCTTCCACTCTGATGACAGTACTTAATTGAAAACATTAAAGTTCCTAGCATTCTTAAACAATTTGCTTTGCCTATTACATTGAAAAATACAGTCACATTTTTTCCTTGGTATCCAATATATTCTATTAAAGCTCCTTAATTTAGTATTAAAAGCAGCTGAAGAGAAGGTTTGCTAACCTTTCCAGGATCCCACTCCTGGGTTTTCGTTTGAAGCTGTAGAAGTTCGTATGTTGTCCCCAAAGCTTCTATCTCTGGCTTTGGGAATCCAGGCAGCACGTTATGCAACTGGAAACCAAACAGCTCTAGCCAACTTCCAATGTCTACAAAACAAGAAAAGGATGCTGGAAAAAAGGCTCATAAATCCTAGAAAAAGTGAGGGCAGTCTGCAGAAATTCCAGCTATGCAGAAATAATGATTTCACATCAATTTATGTTTCCTGCACTAGCTACAGCATTTATTGTAGCAAATAAATTATTTGGTTACAAAGCATAGCTATACACAAATCAATAGAGTTCCTTCTATCTATTTATAATAGCAAAAATTTAAATTAAGCTGCTTCCATTCTTCCCCTAATTTTAGCACTGAGAAAAGCAACAGAAGCAGCTATTAATTATTTTCTTGGTTACCATAAATGTTAGAGAAAACAGATCAAGTTCAGTAAGATGAACTCTATTAAAGAAATTACTTCAATAGCTTTAAGATTAGAGACTTTCTGTATGCAAAAGTTCTCCGGAATGTTGAATCCATACCACAGTTCAAGAAAAAGTTTTATTTTTGTTAGAGACATTTTCATGAGAGACAGGTTACTTTTACCTGTTGTATACTTAGCAACGTCTTGGATTTTGCCAACTGGGTAATTATTTTCAAATGAGTAGAGATTAAATGGTTGTGGGACAGCATTCAGGTGCTTCCATATACGGTGATTTGGTGTCGTCCACCGACCAGCAATGACATCATAGTCCCGCTGACCCAGATGAACTAATTTAGTAAGAGAGTCATAGAGTCCTCCATGAAAACCAATGATAACCTCGAAATCTGGATTAGTGTCCTGGTAGATCTCTCCATATGGGGTATACAAAATTTCTTTTATGACTTGTCCCCGACTGCTAAACACAGCTAGAGGTGTCCCAGTGTTATCACAAGCAACATAATACTCTTCTCCACTGCTTAATTCCATTGCAATGAGATGACCTTGCAGATCATAATATAGGGATGTTATTTCTGAGCTAGTGTGATTGTACAAGTGAGTAACTCTTATTGGGTTGGAGAGATCAGCATAAAAGAACTGTAAGTGTTGTCCTAGGCTTGATTTGCTTGCAACTCGTCTTCCAAGACCATCATAACAGTATTGCACAGTCCAGCCAGACACTTTGTTATACGCTTTGTTCAGCAAGCCATTAGAGTTGTACTCAAAGATCTCATTGCCTCTTTGCCTGAGAAAACCATCCTCGTCCATTTTATACTGAATTTCCCCAAGCCTGGTAATGCGATCTCTCAGGTCGTATCTCAGAGGAGTGAGGCGCGCGCTGTTCCCATGGCTCAGCAAGTTGATGTTGCCATTAAGGTCGTAGCTGTAGCGCCACTGGGTTTTATCGTTCACAGACACAGTCTGGAGCTGACCATCAGCGTCATATTCATAAAAATACCTCGTTATATTGGCATCTACACCCACACGTATGTCACAGATCACCATGCGACCCATGTTATCATACTGGATGGTCATCCAGTAAGCAATGGACTTGAGGATTTCATACTGTACTTCAATCACCTGACCATTGGCACTGAAGATTTTGGTATGCTTCATCACAGTGGTGGTTATAACTTGGTTTAAATCGTAATTAATGACACTGAATTTTCCAAATTGTTCAGTCCTGCCAGAAACATCAACGTAACGGTACAGATCTATGGGAAGGGGTGTCTCGTTGATCATGGCCTGCATGCTCGTGACACGGAAGTTGTTATAGCTGTAGTCAAATCTGGCATTTACAAGCCCTTCTTCACTAAACCTGAAGATTTGTCGACCAATAAGTGGACCTGTCCAAAACAAACACAGGAAAGAGGAAAACCAAGAAAAATAATGAATTATTCTCGTGGTTTACTTACCCTACAGATCTAGAACAGACAGGACACGACCTCAGGTATGCCCTTTAGCCTTACTACTCCTTAGCTGCCTCAGAAAATACCATTAACTAAGAATATGTTAGACTATTCTCTCACAATCCTTTATTAATGATTGGTCTACATATTATTTATATTTTATTAATATTTGTTTAAATTAATGCTCTTTTATTCATAATTATGATTTCTATTTACTTACAAGATAATTCTAAACTAAATTTATTTCACATGGTGATTTCCTTTCTTTGTATAAACAGTCCTTTTGAATTTATGTTATATTACGGTGTAAACAGGAAAACTTGAAAACACAAACAATAAACCAGCTTGATTTAGTATTTAGCAAATATCCACACAGAGGAATAAAACCAACAAAACGTTCTAAGAGCTGTTCCATACCGAGCAATAAAAAGAAAACTGTATTTCAAGCGGGACAGCTATATTCACCTATGGACACAGACACAGAGATATACACACATATTTTTCTAGTGAAACATAAAGTATAAGAACTTGTAGACATAAAAATAATGGAATTTCATGCCAGGTAAGTGCAAGATCAGGGTGCTGCGAACGATTAATAAGTGTCACATTTTTAAGGAGCCAAAAACTTTAGCAAAATAGTCACAGTTAGACAAACCTGTTTGCCTGTATCTGATGGTACAGATGAACCCATCGTGCATTAAATGTATTGTTTTAATAACCCCAGAAGACTCCTCGTAGGTGAACGTGACTTGCGTAGTGTCGTAGAGGATCTCGGAGAGCCGGGCCTGCTTGGTGTACTTGTACAGGACCCTGCGGCCCGTGCCGGGGTACAGGGTCTGCAGCAGCCGCCCGTCCCTGGCGAGGTCCTGGACGAAGGCGGCGCCGCTGTCCGGAGGGGTGTAGATGTTGCGGTAGTAGCCGACGGACAGCATGGTCTGCAGGGCGTGGCGCACCATGCTGGGCATCGTCACCGACTGCAGAGACTCCGACTGGTCGTACTCGAAGATGTAGCGCCGCTGGCTGTGCAGCAGGAGCATCACGGACTGCAACCAAACAGCAACGGCACGGTAAGGGGCGGACCAAGCACACGCGCATCCAGCTAGTGGAGCTTATGGAAACGCTGAAACAACCACTCACACTCCCGCAGTTTGCTCTTACTGCTTGCACAATTCCAAGGGAAGCTTTCAGCTCCAGACCTGGCCAGCAAGGTGGTACAAACTAGGAGGAGAATCATAGTAACTCTAAAGGTAAGGGCCTCCAAAATGGGAGGCAGATGTGGCTCTCAGTAGCATTTTAGCCTCATGCTGACTTGCTATGTTGCTTTGAAATATTTAGGGCATCCTCTCAGGAAGCAAAAACAGAGGGAACCTCTTCCTCACACACAGGCAGAGCATCTGCACCAGCAGATGTGTTTAGAGGAGCTGGAAAGGGGAAATTTTGTGCATGTACAAGGTGTTTAGCTTTTACTGGCATGCCGCTTATCTCCAGCACAGACCTAGTCCTTTTCCTGTATATCTTCTTTTAAATATACATCACCCCAGAGTACATAATATATCCATGCTTACAGAAGGATGAAAATATTCTGCAGATTCTTTGGTGTGACTACTTCTGTTGTTTATTTTTAATGTTTACAAAGAATATAATTTCTATACAGGTACTTCACATTTGCCCTGTGTTGGTTAATTGTGGCTGGTTAATGAAATCTGGTTTGCTTATCTGGGAGATGAATGTGCCAAGCACAGCAGACTTTTTCTATTGATAATTGAAGTTTAGGTTCTGTATGCCTTCTCACCCACCATGTAAAGTCACAGTGTCACAGAGCACAAGCCAGCCGGTGAACAGTCACTGTTGAAACAAAGATAATGAAAACACAGAATGAAAATACACGGGGAAACTCTGTAGCCTTCCCCCAGCTCTAGCAAGTGGCTTGGCTGGACCAGAGCTCTGCTGGAACAGAGCACTGCACATTCCTTGTCTTGTCTGAGTTGTGCTGGAACACTGCACTGCCCAGCTCTTAGCCCACAGCTCAAACCTACCAGGCACATAGGCAAATTTGTCAGGCTTCTGCAGGGCTGAGACATCATACAAAACAGTCTTACATGGAACAGCGTGACTACTTTGTCATAGAGTATTGGGGAAAGAAATCAGAAAAATAGAATCTTTTCCCCTCTAAGCTCAAAAATCTTCTCTGGGAAGAAAACACCATAAGATCAGCCCTACAGTGTATTAAGTAACACTGGCCCTGAGTCACTTTTCTCTGACAAATAAACCAACTTCCCATTCAAAGGGCCAGAGATAGGCTCAGCCTTGGCCATCCTCTCCGCACCCCCAGCCCCCTGCCTGCCCATGATTTGTCTCTTCCTGCCCTTGGCAAAAGACATCTGCCACCTGTACAGCAGCCAGAGAGCACCAACATATGCCACTCCAGGTCACCCTCTGCCAACTGGTGAAGACAGACCTTCACACCGAGCACTTTGTGATCACTTTATTGCTGCTCCACCAACCATTTCCAACATGCATTGTGTTTATTTTGTTTCCACCTTCAGTCAAGAGTCTCCAGTCTGCAGTAAACCACTGGCTGAACTCCCTCCTAGCACTGCTGTGACGCCTCTCTCTATATATTGCTCCCGTGCCTGCTTTTAAGCTGTCTGCCATTGACAGAGTATGAATAACAAGATCAGAAACATTCCCAATATAACTTTACTGCCCCTGTGTACCATTTTTACAGCACTTCGTGGCTTTTTCACTATTGTCCAGGATAGTAAAAAGATAGACAGTACAAGGGCTGGAGGCTGAGTATCCTCTCAAGCCTATTAGAGGATACCATAAAGAGAAAAAAAAAATTATTTCCCAATTCATCCTAATAATATTACAATAGATTTTTCAACTCTGCACAAATTGGGTTCTAATTGTTTTAAAGGATTTCAGAAGGTAGCTCATAAAACATCCAAAAATCTGTCATTTTATTAAAGCAGCCAGAGCCTGGTCAACCACATAATGATTGATGCTGCATGGTGTGTCAAGACAAACAGCCAGTGGCCAATTACTAGGAGCTCTGCTGGGAATAGACAAATGTTGAGCATCACCACTAGATGTCATTTCTGTCCAACAGACACACACAGACACTCATCTGTTTTGTCTGCCAGATTTTGGAAGTGAGATTGGAGTATTCAGGAGATTTTGTAACAGCATTAACTAATTGAGGAAAGTGACCAAACAAGAGGAACTGAATCTCATCAGTAAGAATTATTTACAATGCTAATGTTGTAGTGCTTTTTAAAACCTTAATTATTTGAGCTAATTTTGTAAGGGGCAGAGATTTTGAAGATGTACAATTAACTCATCTAGTGATAAAAATGAAGAATTAAATAACTATGAATTGGAAGCGACCTATATAATTGATTTTTTTTTATGAAATGAATTACTGGGTCTTACAAGGCTTCAGACAACCTTTAGCAATCATTACATAATTAACACAGTGAGTTATTGACTTTAATGGAGCCACAAAGTTATATTTCAATGTCTAATTTTGACAGTGAATTCATCTTTCTTTGGCACAAGAAACAACAGTCACGAAAGTAGATTAAATAGCTGGGAGATTATTGTCCATGGTGTAAATGACTTTCCATAATTTTAATGACAAGTTACAGCATTACACAAGCTGCTACCTGAACCAGTAAGGTTTTGACACTTGCTTCTACAAGATCAGGATTTGGCCTTTTGTGTAGAATTCTAGAATAACAGTGTTAAGTTATATGACTTTATTTATGAGCTCATCATAAACTAAGAACAGACAAAGTGGTTTGGAAAGATAAGAAGCATACATCTTTCCAATTAGGTCCAAAGAAAATAGTAAGAGATTCCTCCCAAAGGCACATTGCCCAAATATTTGAAACTTGTACAAAATGTCTGTTTACTTGTAATTTGCAGAAGAGTATACAGACAAAAAAAGCCCTGACAAATTTATCTGAAAAAAACTTCTGAAGCTCCTAGGGTTTGCCAATCTTGTTAACACATGCAAGAACCACACTGCATGAAGACAAGGAGGAATCACATTTTTATGCATTTTCCAGTCTTGATCATGTTTTTTTTCACTGGGTTAGGTTTAAATTTTTTGAGGATCAAGCCTAAATACATTCAAAATAAGTACAGCACAGTTTATCTTAAAAGTACACATTTGGAACTCTTTAATATACAAGTAACTTCAAAGTCACTGTATTTCCTGTGTGGATTTCCTCCTATCAGTTTTCACTCTTCTGCCCCCCACCCCTCATAGCCTTTTCCTGTGGTTACCAGGTTCAGAGAAAATGTTCTGCTAACTCAGGGTGTATTGGATAGTCCAAGATGTTGCTATTTAAAAAAACCCCTTTGAATATGAGTTCACACTAAGTTCTGAAAGCTTTAAAAATACAGACTAGCTTTCTGGTTTTGAAAGACAAGACCAAACAAAATGTTACTACAGACAAAGATGTTCCTCCTTGGTTTGTACAACATTTATCTCCACATTTTGTGACCATTGCCTCTAGACATACATGAAACTTACAATATTCAGGGAATTTAGATGTGAAGTCACCATAAAAGCAGAGCAATAACAGAGCAATAATAATTTCACATTAATATTTCTCCCATAAATACTGCAGTAATCTTTCTCCTCTCAGGATCAATCCCTAGCTTAAAATACAGCACTGAATAGGTAAGCTTGTGCTCATGGGTTCCTAATTTTGGCTTAAAAGAACTGTGTTTGTAGAGAGAAAAAAATTCTTTTTCAGGACTGTTATCTTTCTGACTGTTATCCAGAGTAGCAACATGATTTTCAGCAGTTAGGGTGTCCTTTGTTCACTTGAACTTGGACTGAGACCAGAAAGTTGTTTTGACCTACCAATTGAACAAATCTGAAGGGCTGATAACTTTCTTCAGAACTAAACTGTGTCAGGTTTGAACAGGTGACATGTATGTAGGTCTGAGCATATCCAGAGACATTTTTATCTAGTTATGTAATTCTATGCATTTTCTGTTTTAAAAGTCTTAAATACTCTTGCAAGAGACAGCATTATAACACAGTTCAAAATATAATATAATGAATAAATAAAATAAATGCAATATAATAAATAAATAAAATATAATAAACCCAAACAGTTTTTTTGCCTTAGCATAAACCCCACTTTTAAAGGAATTTACCTTTTCTAGATATGTGTAACTCCATATTTTACCATCTGCCCATGTTCTGGAAACGATGTTCCCACTTGGATCATACTCCATTTTCTCAGTCCAGGTTCCTCTTTGGATATAGGTGACTAATCCAGAGTGTGAATAAGTGATATTGACCTCGTTGTACTTGCTGATGGGGGACCATAAAATGGGACGTCCTGTCTGGTCATACATAATTCGAAGAGTGAATTTTCGATGATCATCGTAAATCTTTCCTGTTCTGGTTACATGGTCGAAGTCAATGGAGAGCAGGTTTCTGTTGTGGGTCTAAACACAAAGGTACAGTATGGTAAGAACACAATGCACCCTAAGTGCACCCAACACAGACAAGTCTGTGTCAGCCCTAATCAAAGTGAGCAATGGTTTAACACTGTGAGTTGGGCCTTACTGAAAACAAGAAAATAAAAAAGATTCAGATGAGAAACAGAAGGACCCAAAAAAAAAAATGTTCGTTGCATTCAGTGTTATTATATTTGGCATTACAGAGTTTTCCATGTGCTAAACCTTCACCTCTGCTCTCACCTTTTCCTGAATTTTTCTTCTTTCTTCTCAGCTGTTGATGAAATTCTTGATTCCAGCCAAAGATGTGTAGTTAAGCCCATTAACTAAGAAAGATCTATCATCTCACATCCTCTCTTGAGCTCTGCTAACACTGACAGGTCAGCTGCTGCTCTGGGACAGCCCTCACAGCCCGTCACATCCTGGTGCTGCAAGGGGCAGAGCTGAGCTCGCAGTTCCTGCAGACCCTGCTCACCAGTGTCCTCATGCTTCCTCACCAAACCAGCTCACTCCCAGACTCCTGAAAGCCTGCAGCAGCCATGCCTGGTACTGGCCATATTCCTTGCTGGAGCTCTCACCACATCCTGGGACCAGCAACTCGCTGTGTCTGACAGATGGAACACAGCCCAATGCTCAATTTGAAATCAAGTTCAAAACTGAGTCAGATTCATGAAGACAAAATACATTTATCCAGTGCTATCATCATCTGCCTCCTTAGATCATGCAGCCACTGGGAAATCTCTATTAAACACCATTTAAATCAGATATATAATTTAGGGAGCCATAAAATATTGTTCATTGACATGTCTTTCTCAGATCAATGCTCAATGTGCTTGTTGCATTAATCAACCTCACTTTATCTGATCACTCCATTCCCATGAATAACTTCCTTACAGCACAGACAGTGCCAGTGCAGGTGTCAGCACAGAGCATGGCTCAGTGCTTGCTCCTCTCTGAGACCTGGATGCACAGATATGAAGTAAATGGTTAATAAACGCCAGTTAATAATTCAAGATGTGATTAGAATGAACATTTCTTTTTCATTCCTCTTTCTGGTTTTAGATACAGAATAATCTAAGAATCTAGAAGAAGCAGGTGTTCTTTCTTCAACTACCATTTCTGGAGTTTTATATACACACATGTCTAACTTTAATAGTGTTCATTTACAATAGCTGTAAAATACCTATATACCCCTGTAGACTGCTGCAACTATTACAATTTATGCTCTAATGATAGTTAAGGAACCCAAGTGAAATGTGATGCTCAGTTCAACTACATTTGCTTGTATACAGACTTGATGGTTTAAGGTTAATAGAATATATTTTTTAGCAAACTTCCTAAAATTTCTGAAAAAAATCCTCTTGGTGGCAAAATAACTGAAAAACAAGCAGGAGGTATACCCTATGTCATATTCATTTATGTTCCATGTACGTGTTTAATGGTCTTATTGCTATTACTATCATTGTAGAATGCAGTTAGGAGAAAGAAGAGCCTCGAATACAAATTGCTTGCAATCTGAATTTCAGAGACTATACAGCAAATAAGAATGAAAACTGAACAGAGGCAGAATTAGCAGTGAAGTGGAAAGCAGCAGTAATTGAAAACTCACAGAGTTAAAATAAGGTTAAAATACTTCCCTTATATTGCACATTTTATGTCTCATTTGTTTACTTTCTTATATTAAAGTTAAGTTTAACACCCTTCTCAAGGTAAGGCAGGATCATAAAGGGTAGCAGGACTCATCTCAGCGTTGCTATTGACAAGCTGATTTCAAATCCCAGTGCCTTCATGAAACGACTCCTCCAAGATGCATAAACCATACTAAGGAGCCCCCCAAGAGTGTCTGGAACTTGTGTTCTGCTATGAGCCAGGGAAAACTGGTTTCCGAAAGCAATGTCAGGTTGGAATACCAGCTAATGAGATTAGGGAGAAAATTCAGCTGACTTCAATAATGTTAGAAGTGCATAAAAAGATATATTTATTCTATATTTTTTAAACATTTGTTGACTCTACTTCCATTAGTTTTTTAGCCAGTAATTTTGCAATGTAAGTATCACATAAAGGTGCACTTCTTTTGATTTCATATCCAAGCATACCCTGTCCACCCTGCCTGATGTGTAAATCAGATGAGATAGCTGCATTCTTTCCTTGTATGTGTTTTGATTTGAGCCAATGCAAACTCATACACTCTGGCAGAGGACTCGGTCCCATCTTTAGAATTTGCTGTAAGACTGGTAAATAAAGGGAGATCATTTGCTAAGTGCAATAATGAACATGGCTGTCAAAGCCTGTCTCTGCACAACTTTTGAACTGAGGCCAGTGAGTTACTTCTGTTGTTGGTTTTAAAAAAAAAAAAAAAAAAAAAAGTAAGACTGGCCAAGCATTCAATTTCCAATTTTGTAGACATTCAGTTATAAAACCTGGATGGCATCCAATGCCACGTTCCTCAAGTTATGCAAAAGTCAGGAGGGAGAAGAGCTGCATTCTAATCAGTGTATTACTATGCATCATGCTCATCAGATTTAACAGCAGTCTTTGCTTCATTTTTAGAAGTCAATTAAAATAGAAATTCAATTGATAAAAAAGAAGTCTTGCTAGATTAAGATTGATGTTAAAATGCCTGATTGTACATAGATTTATTATTAATATAAAATGCATACGTGCCCACAGACTGTTTTATATACGTTCAGGAAGCGCTGGGGCAAGCAGTTCTTCACTTAAAGGAAACCTGTGGTTAATTTCTGTTTCCCACACTGATTTAGACCCCGAGATAAAGTTAGATGACTGTTCCAGCATTTCAGTTAACTTACTCACTTCTGTCATATCTCCAGAGCAGGGAATTCACACCATGCAGAAATCTAACTTTTTAAACCCCAGTGTTTCCAGCATTATTCAGAGCGTGCTAACAGCGGCCTCTCTCCAAAACTGGAAATAACACTAATAGAGTGACATGCTTTCAAGACGGTTGCTAATTGCTATTAGAATTAAAAAAGTTAGGACCAGGTAGAGAAGAAAAAGCTTTATTCTCTTTCTTCTCTTCAAGTAGGTCATCCTTTATCTCATCCCCAGCTACCTGCCTTCTAATTTATACCTTTTAGCAGTCAAAGCCGTTTGTTTCGCTGATGGTATCAGGCCTGATTTCTAAGTAACATCTTTATACCTCATTTCTATGCTTTTTTTTTTCTTTCTCAGAAAACTCTTCCATTGTGCTGTTTTTTTTTTCTTTAACTGAGGGCTCCTGCAAGTCTGTTCATTTCCATTGAGAACTGCTCCAGTCCCCAGAGCTTTTCTTTACATATATTTTCAAAGTTCAGCATAGCTCTTTCTGCCCTACATTGCAAGCTTTCTAACACACTTCCTATTGTGCCAGGCATGGCATATTAAGTGTTTAAATACTTTCTTTTAAAAATATAACTCACTAAAAGTTTTCAGAAGGTCTGTCCAGAAACTCATCCAGCATAATGACTTTCAATGACGCTATTTTTTTTCCCAGCAGTACTCAAGGATCTGCCCACAGTAAGTCCTAAATTCTTTTCATTATTTGGTATACTGTTTCAAACACACTATAGGACAGTACTTTTGTTCTTGCTGTGCTTGCATTTCCTATAATCACCAAGAAAAGAGAGCTGTCTCTGGGTAGATTCCTTTGCTGCACTGTTCTAGCTCCTTCCATCTCCACTGACTCTCCATTCCACCAGCACACCATGCAGGCATCTCAGTGCTAAAGATGAACTCCAGGATCCAGCTATTTCTGCTATTCTCCAAAGTCCTCCTTCATGGTATTACCAGCCTCAGTAGTCCATCTCACCCTTTCTCTTGTGACTATTTACATGGTGTCTCCTTTGTGCAGAATACAATTGGACTTGACGATCTTAGAAGTCTTTTCAAATATAAATGATTCTATGATTCTAACATTTCTCCTCCTTTCCACTCTAAAATCCTCTTTTTAGAGGAACCTGTGCTATCCCACCAGGTTCCCTCCAGCCTTGCCCTGACAGCTCTCAGAACAACAGTCCTGGAGCTCAGTACAGCCAAGGGAGTCAGTACAGTCAGGACTGCAATACAGGCAGCTGGCTTGTCCTCCTGAGCAGGCAGGGAATGTTCGTCAGTGCTCTTGATCTTGGAGAGATATAAAAAGACACAGCTTACAGAAATAAGAATGCAATGTTCAAGAGCTGTGTTGCTACTGAATACTTTTAGAAGGACAAAGAGTAAAAGACATCAGCATACCAAAATTATTCTTATGCTTGTCTTTCACCTTCCATCCTCTCTCTGGATTAAGGTCAAGGGGGAGGAATACATGAGTGGTTTTGTCCACCAACAGCCATTCCAGAGGTAGGTCAATCTGGATATCTTCAGTGTTGCAATATTTCAATGAACATCTTACATCTCCAGCCAGAATGCATTTAATCCTGACCAATTTGTGAATTTCTTTTTATTTCTTTCCCAGGCAGTGTTAAAGATCACATAGAAACAAGTGAAAATGCAAGGGAAACTGCAATCAATTTCAACAATAGAAAATACAAACTGCATAATGGCAAAACTCTGCAAGTTGAAGTAGCTGTATTAAATAGAATTGTGATGAACAACTAGTCCCTGGCCATATAAGCAGAACAGATGACTGACTACATCCTTTCTGTTTACGATCTTGTTACATAAGATTCTTGTAGAAAAATGTGCCATACTGTTATTTAAGCTCAAAGTCACACAGAAAGCCTCCAACTGAGTAGGCAACATGAGCCAAGGAAGCCACAGTTTGGATCCTGCCATCTTAACATGTTTATCCACAGTGCTAAGTTCAGCTACCTCCCCAGACAGGCCTATGAGGCCTCACACTAATTTAGAGAGAAGGAGGCAGAGAGTGGGCAAGAAGAACTAGAAGAAGCTTTTGTCTGCTTTGCAAGATCCTAAAAAGTAACTGTGACTGTCAAATCTGAACAATGTCCTTTCAAACAGGTGTTTTACATACAGTGCCCAGTCTGGCCAGATCTTCCAAGTCTTGCATTTTTGAGCAGTTGAAAAGCAAACATATGGTACACTTACAAAAAATCAATAGTATCTCATAATCAAAATGAGATGGTTTTGATTTTGGTGATTTTGACAATCCAGAGATTTTAATAACCATCTCTATACTTTCAGAGCTAACAGGTGTACCTTCAGACATAATTCTTATCCAGAAAGGTTGTAAGTCAATAATACAATATTTTTAAGGCCAAAATTTCCAGTTGTACAATTGGTACAGGCATTTTAAGTGGTATTCATGTGAAAACCAGAACTGATTTAATAAAAAACCTGTTAAGCAAAGTAACAATCTCTTTGAGCCATGGTGTTATATAATTAAATGCTAAATGTTGACCATCTGTCATTATACTCACAGGTAAAAATAAACCAACGATGCAATGTTAAAGCAAGTCTTTCTTGGAGCTGTGGTGTAGCCCAGCCAGAGGGAGTTGGGGGTTTGAGAGCATGTGGCAGAGGGCAGAATTAATACACAGTCTGTTTGGATACACAGGGGGGCTCTACATTGCTCTGAGTTGAAGGAAAACACTGGCCAGGACACCAGAAGTGTGTCCTGCGAGGGCCTCTGCCCTGGGCAGCAGCTGGCACCCCTTAGCTCCCCCAGAAGAAAGAGGGTTGATAGATCTGAGAAAGGCAAAATGTGGCTCCAACTCTGCTGCTGTGCCAGACTAAGTACGCACTGTCCTTTGCTCACAGCTTCTTCCAAAGCCATAATTAAGTTCTTAGTTGAAAAAGAAGAGGAAGAAAAGAAGTAATTATGTCTTGAGGTCAAATCTTACAATCAAAATCAAACAGAGATCAAACATCCCTGAGACTGTTAGAGGAGTCTGGTTTTGAAATTCATGGCTGGGGCCTACCACTGATACAAAATTTTCATTCTTACAAAGTATAACATTTCAACATGATTTTAGTTCAATGACTTTCAAAGGGAACACTGCACTTACACAAGAGGAAGCCTTACCCTTAGCCTTCTCTCAAATGTGGAGATATTGCCTTTGGTCTGCTCCCTCCTTTGCCTCCATTCAATGAGATTTGAGTTATGCTCTCCAGGAAGGGAGATATTGCACTTCCCTAACGTGGGGCTGACAACCCCAGCTAGAATGTGAGGTTCCGTGTTAAGCGTGATTTCCATTCCACTGGCAAAGGTGACTCTCAGAGACCCGTCTGGGCTGACCCGGTAGATGTTCTGTGTGTTATCTGTCAAAAAACAACAAAAATCAGGGAACAGAGAGAAGTTCAGATCTCCAGATTTATAAACCAAACGTTAGGCACAACAGGGCTCAGTTTATAACCCAGAGAGGTTACAGACAGCTGAACACCAACTACAGTGCGAATTCTGCAAGCCGTAACCTCCAGGCCTTCCTAAGTCTGAAGAGCTTTTTATTATATTTGGCCTGATGGTTTCCATTGTGAAGGTTTTCTGCAGCAGGAATAAAGGATTTTTGCTTTCAGCTTAAAAGTATGTAAAACCATAAGCTGAGTATTGACTACTGACATTGTGATGATCTTAGCATGTTGCAGATCCCAACAGGAAAATATACTGCTTGAACAACTGCAAGAGTACCTGAGGTCAAACAAGAAAGCTGTTTTCCAAATACCTAGGATGTCAGCCAGTTTCCCACTCCCTGTGAATGGGAAAATTACTTGACCCTTTTCCCTGTGTTACTGTACAAAAAGCTTGTCCTCTTCCCCATTAGCAGCAGGACCCTGGGTTGAGGCACAGGGATGATCAGCCACAGGACTGAAGCCTGGCGCAACAGACTGACTGGGAAGGGACTGTTGGCAGAAAAATTAATGGATCAGCAGTGGTGGCACAGTGAGAAGCTCCAGAGGCTCAGGACTGTGCCACAGAAGGCTGTAAAGGGAGCTCGGGTGGCAGCACAGCCTCCCACTCCGCCCCAAAACTACCAGAAATATGTGGAGGGTCCAGAGCAGGTCTCCACTGAGAGTATGTGAAGGCAACAGACACTGAAGGTCCTTTCCCTTGCCTGGGCAGTGTAATTCCTCCTTACAGGAGAACTGTAGAGAGGCAGAGATGTGACACATTGTCTGGCATCCGCTCAGGCTGGGATATGAAGGTTCCTGCAGCTCAGCTGCTGGGGGACCTCCAACATGAGCCTGAGTTTAGTGCTAACACACAAACCGAAAGTCTCACCCTTACAGTGAGACTGAACTCACTCCAGCTAAGCTGTATCCAAAGCATCCTTTTTTTAAAGCTAGTCCACATGGAAGTAACTGGTCCAGCTCTTGAGATGTGAATACAAGGAAAATAGTAGGGCATGCCAGAAAGTAAAGATAATTGGATGTAAGGATACCACACCTGACTGGGTACTTTGTGCTAGTTTCTCAAAGATATGTAAACATTTAAACGATATGAACTTATATGACATACAATAATAACTAGAGCTGTTAATTTCTGGTGCTGCCTGTTGTGTGCAAGCACTTTTCTGAGAGAGACTTTGACAATTTACTAACTTTGAAGAATTTCATATTTAAAGACAGACAGATCAGGCAGCTTACAATGCAGAGAGCAGATGGAGTCACTTGGACAAAGCCTAACAAGGTGACAGAACAATGTAATTATTTCTATTTATGCAGTGCTGTCTCTACCACATAATAGTAAAGAAGAATGAATGGGTATCTTGTGAGGTGATTTTTTCCTATTTTTTTCTTATAGATGAAAAAGAGAGAAAGAAAAGTTCTGTGATGTGCTCAGTTACAAAGCTTTTCTATAGCAGACCTAGAAAGACATCAAAGAGCTATTTCCCAGCACCTGCTCTCTCAAAGCCTGAGCAATCCATTGACAACAAAAAACCCAACAAGGACAAAAGACCCCAGATCGATTAAACTATGTAAACCCAGAATTCTGGTGATAAATCTGCAAAATCTGGAGGAGGACACTGGGGCACTTCCATTAGGAAGAAAGCAGGGGTTATTTGTGAGATATATGATATTATCGGGGAAATATTGTGGTGTCTACAGGGGCTGAGTCAAAATCTAATCCCCATGGCAGCCACTAGCAGAGGTAGGCCACGTTCTCCCCCTTCCTACAAGTGCACTCACCAGGTCACAGAACTACCAGAAAGAATACACAGTACTGGCCAAACAAGGCATTTCAGTGCTAAAATGTCAGTGGAACGTGTCATTCTTCTGGGAAGTGTTTCTTACTTGTTACTCTTAGAATGACAAAGCTCAGTGTATTACAGGTTAGTCCAAGTCCTCCAAATACTGAAGCAGAAAGTAGCATGTAAAGCCTGGAGACATCAGAGATTTCAATAATTAGATTTTATCCATGGGCTTCTTTTAGGAGCAGAATTCACTTATGGCTTGTTTCTAAGTGGTAGCCCAGGAGAACTGTAGCTGTTTGTACTGTAGCAAGGAAGAAACAAATGAACTAATTCTAATGTCTTTATTTTGGCCAACAGTTAAGAATGCAGCAATGTCTAGGGTTCAAAACACAGTGATTAGGGAAGAAATAACAGAAATGCTTTGATTACCTTGTTTTAAAGTATATATTGTAGAGGTAGCTGAGAAGTTTGTGGCTGTGATCACATTCTCTCTGTTTGAAGTATCAAGTTCCACTCGTGTCAGTTTCTCAACATCACTGTGGAAGCTGCTGACTTCCCCTGTTGGGAAGGTTGCATTGGTCAGGTGGCCGTCGGAGTCATACCTGCAAAATGACGTTAAAGAGCCATGAAAATACACCATTATTGTCATTCAGATACTTCTAAAAGCAGAAAAAATCATGAAAAAAGTAGGAAGCATTGTCAACACTGCAGTAAGTAAAAAGGTAAGACTTGGTCCAGTTAGTCACTCAAAATGCACTCAGTACCTAGTCTGAATTCCTGCTTGGAGTCTTTTTCAGTGGTGCTGGATCAAGTATAACTGGGATTACTATGAGATGCTACTACCTACATCACTCAGCATCTGCCAGAGGATTCTGTGCTGCTCATGGCTGGTTGGGATTTCCCCCAGTGGACTGCGATGCAGGAATAAGGCCACTGGAGGTCTCTCGGTGGTCAGGCATCCAGCTCACCCGTAAAACGGCATTTTCGTACCCATAAGATTAAACAAAACCCGCTCTTACCTTCTGCAACACTTAAAAGCTACCTTTTGTCACAGATGTGTGAAGAACATAATATGAGTGGTGAATGTAAAAAGGGGACCTCAAGCATAACAACAGTGATAAAATTAGATTGAAATCTGCAGGAAATAAGTTGCCTACATGGGTTTTGCTCTTGTGTTTTGTTTCCCATGGGTCTACTTAAATCAGCAGGAACTTCTCACCTAGAATCTAGAGCACCACATTTCAGTTCACCTAAACTTCATCAGTGCTAAAGAAATTCTTGTAGCTCAAGGTACTTGATTGTGAATCAGGCCATGTTACCAAAAAGTCAATAATTAATTCCAGAGCTCTGGAGCAGCGTTTCTAACAGGTCTTTTCAGTTCTACCCACATATTTCTTCTTTCTGATGGTTCACACAGAAACCAGCACAGAGCATTGCTTGGTGCTTGATACTGTTTTGTAATAATGCCTCCCATCTTAAAAATCTTATTGATGCTGACACGTTTTTATTCACCTAAGACAACTCACTGATATTGCAGAGTATTTGCATGAGCAAAACAAACTCATGTTCATAAAACAGAAACTTATTGTGCACGTATGAAAGCATAATTAAGTCTTCATGTTTTATTAGCTGTCTCCTCTCACAGACCAAACTGGTATATCAGCTGGCGGAACTGCACTGTCACCAATGAAGCTGCCCCAATTCACATCAGCAGATGATCTGGCTTTGTCCTTCCCTTTCAGGTATTGGCATAATTTCTTTAGGATCTTTATTTGCCCCTAACTAGTCAGACAAAATCTATATGTCACAAGAAGTATTGGCAAAGAAAAAAATCAGGATTTTTTTTGTCTTACCTCCAATATAAAAAAAGGAAAATAGAGCAGCTGTTCTTTTCCAATTAAACACTAGAGAATGAGAAGAAGTGACCATCTTGTGTTTTTTTTGACAAATAAGTCAAATGTTAAATTCAAAATAATCTCTCTCCTTTTCACCTCTCACTGCCCTTACATATATTGTGTGACTTATTTACATTCTACCCTTATGCCAGTTCTGTGCAAGTTGACTGGGTGCCACAGGCAGCGATTAAAATTGACTCAGGTCACTACTTTTCATCATTAGAAAAGTCCACGAACATCAGGCAGTTATATTTCATTTACTGCTTGATCAAACAGGTATGACAGCTTGGTAGGTTATTTGGATTTGCTACTGTACCACAAAAAATCCCCCCCAACTGCATTTTTAAGGTGCAGATACAGCCGGTTTATTGCAATGTACTTGTGCACAAGACGCAGGATCCATCTTCACTAAGGATCCAGTTTTGCTGCTGATAGTGCTGCTACTGAGATACAAAACTCCCTGTCTAGCTGAAAAGGGGATAAACAGTTCCTGGCTGGCTGGCCAGATAGGTGCTGACTCGTAATGAGACCCAAGCACATGCCCGAGTAGCACACATCACTCGTGTAGATGCTCCCTCTCACTTCAAGGAGGACATGCAGAAGAGTGCTTAAGTATTGATTCCACAGCATGATCATCTAAAGGTTTTTTTTTTTTTCCTTCCAGATTGCTCCAAGAAACTCAGCCTACTGAGGACAGGTTCTGTCACCTTCCACATGATGAATAGCAGCACACTGGGTCTCAGCTCCTGCAATGTCCTACCCATACTAATAGGGGTGGAATCATGACATATTTCTTAATGTTAATTTGGGGCTCAGTTATGCCACTGTTAATCATGTCAGTGACCATTTAATCATGCAAATAATTGCATTGATTTCAGTACTCACATGAGGAAGTGCTCACCAGTATTTCAAATGCACACATGGGGATACTGCTTCACAATCCATTTGCATTTCTATGTGTAGCACAGTTAAGAGTTATATCATTTCAAAGGGAAAGCGGTCTAATTAATTTTTTCAGAGAGAGTTGTTTCTTGCAGGTGTTTTCTTGTCCTTGATTTAATAGAGGCCCAGTGCTTCCCCTCCTCTTTTACAGCTTTAATGACACAATATTATAAGAAATCTAGATGACTTAAAATTGTACATTAGCTATAATTGTATGCAAGAGCTCTTTCAGCACTTCAATTCCATCAGATTAGAGTAGATGGATGACAAGTACTTTTGTAGGTGGTTTTCTACCTCTTAATAATTTCCCTCTGCGAGTGAATCTGACATACAGGTAGATGTTCTGGACAGATCATTATCTTTGCTCATATTCCCAAGTATGTGTGATATGTGTTAAACAAACTCATCCCTATTTCAGCTTGGCAGTGCCATGGGTCAAACTTTTGGATTTAAGCTAGACAAATCTAGCTTAAGCAGAGAAGATGATTTCAAGCAATTTGAAAGCTGCTCTTAGTTCCAATGCTGCATTCCCACAGTGTTCACAAGCAATTCACATATATAAGTAAACCCTTCAAAAAATTCTAATTCTCAAACTGAAATTGGCTGTCAGAACAGAGTGTGACCTCCCTGGAAAATAGTATCTGGGTAAAAGATAACTAAGGCCATCACAGCCCATGACCTATTCATGGCAGCAGGTGAGCAGCATCTCCTGAAAGCACAACTATTCAGCACAGAGATGATTAGAGCCCACTGACCCTCTGACTGAAGCAGATCAGGTGACATTCTGTGTTTCAGTCATTGAGGAATTTGTAACGTATTATGAAAATGACTTAAGATACCGGATTGAGCATAAATATTAATGACATGCTTTTATTTAATTGTCATTATTTAATTTTGTTGCTGTTTTTGTAATGCTGAAGTTGTAATTCTGTTAATTTTCCCTGACTGATGTAGGCTGGCAGGAATGTGTGCTCATACAAAGCCTGGACGACTCAAAGCACTGGTGAAGACAGTGTTACCCAGCCTGTAGTTAAAGCTGGGAAAGTGTGTAAAACTGTGTAATTTAGTAAAATTTCTTTGTGTTAATCATATACATCATATAAATCCTCCCAAGGCACAGGTACTTCTTCATGAATAAATCTATATTACATGTACTGGGAGGCCCTTGCAAGCAGGTAAAGGCCTTTAAAAGATCTTGAGCTGTACTTTAAAAGGAGGAGCAAGCAATAGCTGTGTGAAGTAGTTTGTGCTCCAGTGTCAGAGGGACAGAGTAAGAATGCCAGGACTGAAAGGCACATGACTAAAAATAATCTGCTCTCCCATGCTCTAACAATCAAGGCCCTGCTACAAGGCCTGCTGTTCAGCATTTTAATAGACATGACTTGGAGCTACTGTAAAGGCTCTTTGAAAGTGTCATTGGTCTGTGGCCTGGACTGACACCATCATCAAGTGGGGATATAAACGGCTAACTCTCAGCACTGAAATTATTAAAAAGAAGCATACATACATTTACAGTCAGTTCTGTTTATAAAAGGTGACTCTGATCAGTGTTTGAACAGCACCAGGGTAACAGTGAGCTTTTGCAAGAGAGTTTAAATTTCCATCAATAGATGTTTGATAATGATAACTGAACCAGGAAGATCCTGAATGCTTTTGTTTTCCCATGTATTGTAAAAAAGGGCCTCTCTGACGGCTTATGCCCACCCTATTAATTTAGTCTTTGGCAGAATAATAGAAAACAGGATGAAGAAACATTCTGTTGAATAAAACCCCTTACATACTAGGCAGCATTTTCTCTGCTTTTATCCAACTTTCATTTGAAGAAATTATAATTCTAAAAACCTGTAATGACAGGGACTCAGCTACCTCTTCAGGTGAGTCAGGCAGTAACTCACTTCTTATCAATGTGCTTTTTCTTCCAATCTCACCTGGATGGTTTTCATTTTAGGTTTTGACCATGAACTCCTATGCTCCACAGAAAACAGGCACTATTATCCTCCTTAAGGACTCTAAACTAGGAACATGATTTCCACCCAGCACTTGTTGCATCTTCAAACAGGGATTATGACAATTAATTACAAATAATGAGAAATCCTGATACAATACATCTCTTTATAAATCAAAAATGAATTTTCTCTTGGGTTGCTCTTTCTCTGGGACCAGATCGGGATGTTCTGACTCCATCTTCAACTGTCTTGTCTCACTTTTTAGAAGCTCTGTCAATGGTCTTGTCTATGAAGCCTTTCCTACACCCCTTATATACAGCCTTTTGCTATGACATATCATTTTGCTATTATTATATATCTTCCTCCCCTGCTGATAAAGACAAGCTCACTCTTGTCTTTGAATATTCCTTCCACTGAGATTCTCAATTTCCTTTGCAACACTCCCTTCTCTGATGAGTATGCTAATTTTCCCCTTTTTGTCCTCCTCAGGAATTTTGCAAATTCCTGATTCATATCACAACTTGCCTGTACCACTTAAGTTACAAAAAAACCCCCCTCATATTTTCATTTAGAGAAACAGATTCACAACAAGAAAGTGCAAATGAAGTGTAATTTCAGGCAATTTCTGCTGAACTTAATGGGCACTGTGAACAGAGCTTTTACACAACACAGGTTTAGGCACCTAAGAAATGGCAGTGCTTCATTTTAAAAGCTTGTGCAACAGCACTGCTTGTCCTGTCTCACATAGTGTTAGTAGCAGGGTGTCTTTTTAAATGAGTAGAACTGTCTCAGAAAGTCTCAATGCTCGCTTAAAACAGGGTTCCTTGCACCAGGCATTTAATGTTGTGGACTTACTCATACACAGTCGTCCATCCATTCTCATCGCTCTTGGTTGCTAAAAGCCCCGTGTTTCCAGGATATGTCATCAGGGCCAGGTTGTAGCCTTGGGCATACACCCTTTTCAGAACCCCGTTGCTGCTTATGGTGAGCCAGTAGACCTGCCCGCCCGGCACCACGACCCACAGGGGCAGCCCGCTCGTGTCCCTGCGGATGTGAACCGAGTTCCCGTTGCTGCTGGTGATGGTGCCAACATCCCCCTCCCCGCTGTAGGAGAAGTTGTAGATGTAGTCCCTGGTGATGAGGTTGAGCGTGTGCAGGTGGGTGCCGTTGATGGTGAACTGGTAGAGCTCCTGGTCGGCGGGCGAGGCGATCTCGTACAGGTTGGCATCGCTGAGGTGAGCCTTGTTGCGGCTCACGGCGCGGATGCGCACGTTGCCCAGGTCTGCCACGTACAGCGTGTCATCGGGGGACACCGCCAGGGAAGAAGGTGCTTTCAGCTTTGCATCTTTGGCATATCCGCCGTCACCTGGAGGAGAAATGGTAATTTTAGCAATCTCTAATGCCCTTGTTTAAGCTGATCCCCCAAGCCTGACACACTTCTTCTCCTCAGTATCATTTACAGGTCAATAAAACAATATCCTCTTCCAACTAATTAAATCCTTATTATCTAAGGCTGGTGCAATTCTAAATTAGTCTCAGTGAAGACAAACAGGAATATAAATTATCTAATTCACAGCATTTTTGCTGAGTCTCAAACCCTGCTGTTCAGGAAAGCTTTAATGCAGAATTGTGAAAGAAAAGACCATCATACCTGAAGTTTCATTCCCTACTTACTGCCTGTTGGCACGTTGTTAAAATAGAATTGTGTTGTAAACAAAAAGAAAATAAAAGCCAGTAATTCAGCTAAAATGACACTGAAAGAAAGATTAGTTTATACTTATTAAAAACTCAACACTGCAGGAAAACAAAACCAGAACAGTAGCCAAAAACTGCCTTGAGAAACAACCCCTTTCAGTATCTGTTGACAATTTACTTGGTTTGTATCATTTAAGGTTTCAAAAGGATTTTTGCATTATCATGGGCTGTATGTGTCTATCAAAATGAGTTTACATGAGCAGGATTTTCTGTAACTAGGAAGAAAGCATATTAAACTTCACTCTTAGGGATAAGCACATTACTGTGTGTATTGTTCTCCTTCTCCTGACTCAGACATGAAATTGCTGGAGTGTTTGAGCATACCCTATGCCTCCCTGGAAATGGAAAAATCAGTGAATCTTTCTGCCCAAGCTGACCCTGCCTTTCACCAGACCAGGCTGGCACAATCATTACATTTGCCACAGTTTTTTCATTTTTCAGCACTGAGAGTAATTTTGCTCAGTAGGAATCCTGTCCAGGATTCTGTTCCTCACTGGTCTCCTGCAGCCACCACTAAAGCTGGCAGCACTTGGCAATGCACAGGAGGCTTCGATTATCATTACAATGCTGGGTCAGCAACCCACCTTCTCTGGAAGACCATTTGCATTTTTTCCTCTCTGTTCTTGACATACTTAATGTTTTCTTGTCAGTAATTAACCTTTTACTTGAAATGAGAGGCTCAAGAATTATGATGACATTATTATGGAGCTGAACATGGCGGTTCTTAGAGATGACAAGATGGCAACATACTGCACACCTCTGTATGGGAATGCTGCCCTTTGTCCCATTATGTTTTTATGAAACAAAAGAGCCACACTTTGTTTTGGTGCATGCAGGGGAGAGTGGATGTGCTCCTGAGAATGTCCAGCAGTGCACTGTAGGCCAGGCACTGGCTGCTCCAGTTTAAAACACACTAAGAAAAAGAAATTCAGCATAGTGTATTGTTTGCACCATTTTGCTGCTGGTGCAGCATGACATGAGTGATGGGAAGGCATAAGCTGGTATTTTGTACTTGATATGAAACCCCTTGGTACTCTCCTTGCTGAGCAGGGCTGCCTGTCCCAGTAGCATTTAGGCACAATTTGGTACCATCTTCAACAGGGGCAAATGCCCCTGACACAGCAAGACAGACTTGGAACTAATTCTGAACAGTGTGTGATCACTGTATCAAAAGAGAAAAAGCTAGTACCTTCCTGAAGTTCCTCTGGTGGCAACGGAGGACTCACATCTCAGAAGTCAATGGATTAAATTCACAAAGATCTGATAAGGTTTTGGGCTTTCCAAGGAAACTGAATCACTGCTTGTCTCTCCTTCCTTCCCCTTGTTACTTTGCTGATCTGCAGCTTTATCAGAGGATCTCAACAGATAATAGACAGGAAATAACAAACACCTCCTTACCTGAAAAGCAATCACAATTAGGATCAATCTTGCAGTCACAATCTGACGGGGCTCCAGCAATGACAGAAATTTCACCATTGGTTGTGACCTGCTGGATACGGTTGATTTTCCTTTCATCCGTCTCTGCGATGTAGAGGATTCCACTGTGGGACACGGCAATGGCCCTGGCTGACTCCAGGGTGGAATGGATGGCCACCTTGCTCACCAGGAAGTGGTCGATGCCGGGCACCTGGCAGTGAATGGGGCGCCCCGCAATAATCCGCACACGCCTGCTCTCAGAGATCTGCAGGACAATGTTGTTGTCCAGCACGTACAGTGAATTGTCCAGAGGGTTCACTGTGAGGTCTGTTGGCCACTCTAATCGCACCTGGAAAAAATATTAAGGGGAAGGCAGGGGAAAAAAGGGAAAAACAATGATTAGGGCAGTATGGCAGTTTTATTTAACCATCTCTGATCACATCATCAAGACACCTGGCAGATTCTCTCAGCACCGCTTCTCTAGTACCTTTAATTAGGTTTGGAACAAATTTCAACAAGCGTTCTCTTTTCTGAAGTCCCACTCCAGTGTGGAACAAAATTTGATTTGAGAAGTAATTTAGCACCCTCTGAGAGGTATTTGCACAAGTCCATTAAAGCGGGAACTTTATTATACCTATGCAGTCATGCAAATAAAAACACACACTTCATGTCATGCAACATCAGTCAGAAAATTTTCTAGGTCTGAATGTTATTGTTTCAAGGTTGCAGTCAACGCTGGCAGAGTGGAAAACAGTAAGAGGTTGTCAATGCCGTAACACTTTAATTGCCTGTCAGCACAAAAGGAAAATGACACACCAGAAGAGTAGGACACATTTCCACTATTTATTTACTAAGCAAGAAATGTTAATAAGACTTAAGTGCCACAAGAAATATAAGCTTAATACTTTGTAACAAAATAATACACCAATATATCATACTTTGTATGATAATGTAGCCAAGCCTAATTATTTATAATGATTTGGCTTTGTGAATTCATTATTTCAGTCATGGATTAAGTAAATTTGTCATACTTAAGGGTAGCTTTTTGCCTTTCTCCATGCAGTTGAGTGTGCCAACCAAAGGAAGCTTCAAATCAAGCTGGAGGAAACAGCTGAAGAATGACCTCACTCATCTGATACCTTTTGCATTGTGATCTGGAGGAATTAAACGTGCTTCAGATTAAAAGTGGGGATGCCTGTCAACCTGAAAGGCAACCAGTACACTGGCTGCTGATTACAGCATGTGCTGGCGCCAGAGCTTCAAACTCCTTCTGCTCAGAAAGGCAGCACAGGATTACTGGACTGGGAAACAGCAACAGAGAAGGCTGGTCCCACTCCCCAGCTCATGGCCAGTGGAGGATTTGGACTCCAGGCTGTCTCTGGAAGTCAGAAAACAACTGAGCACCTGAGACTGCAAGAGATCATACTTCTATCTGTCTCAGGATGCTTTACTTGTTATCCTTCAGGAAGAGATGGCTGCTTTTATGAGTGGAATTTTTCTGGTCTAAATATTTCAATCATCAGAAGACAATAATTACCAGTCAAAAATGCGACTGTTTTGCATCCTTTAGATGTCACAGAAGCTTTTACTATTTCACTTACTGACTTTGATGCTGGTTTTGCTCATTTTTCCACTGTGCTAATTAAAAGCACTATGAATGTAGAGACTGTTGATGCTAACACAATGCTCAGCACTGAGGAATACCATATGGTGGAGTGTGTGGCCATCACTAGCCACCTGCTTGCCTGGGGTCAGCTTGGCAACCAGGCTGGACGCCAAGTCTCTCCCTTTCCCAAGCAGCAGTATTTCCTGAATAATCTCATTTCCAGAAGTGCACTGCTGGCTTGGTAACTGATGTTTTAATAATGTGAGGGCACTGTGGCTGCTGTGTCTCATCCTGCGTGGTTACCACACAATTACGAAGGTTCACGGAGCAATCCAATTCCTCCTTGTGCCCAGTCCTTTTGACCAGACAGCATCATACCTGGCATTAAGACTAATGCTGTTGGGCTCAAGATTTCTTCTGAACCAGGTGGTCGAGTCCTTCCAAATGATACTAAATGTGGTGAAGCAGTTGGAAACAGATTCCTCCCATAACAGTGCTAATTTCTGTGCATGTGTGACTGCCTGGGTTCCACCCACTGCTCTGAGGCTGGTTTGCACACCACTGTCAGCTCTTGCTTCAGCTGAGAGTTCACTGGGACACCAAATAAAACTCTTCACTTAACAGAAAAATCTCTACATGGCTTTCTCCAGGAATCTTGGAAAAAACCCATATTTGCAATGCACCTTTTAATGCAGAATAATTGCTTTTTCTACCAAACTAGATGGATTAATTTTAATGGCAAATAGATACCTTCAACTTTAAAGGCCTCCACAGATGGCACTGCCATAAAAAGGATCTTTGATTAACTGTAACTAGATTATTCACAATTAAAAATCTGGGACAAAACCATCTATTTTACCATAATGACCTTGCCTAGCACCTGCCATGTTCTGGTAACTGGTCTTCTTTTGTGGACCAGGTACACTGCCTTTGCCCAGCAAATAATGTGAATTCCTCCCACTGTGAAGGTACGTCTGGTGTCCCGCAGATAAACAGGTACTGGTTTGGGCCTAAATAACTTTTTCTCTAGTTTATTTGAGGCTGTTTTGGTTTACTGAGACAGAAGAAACTCTTATGCAGCTGCACATTTCACTTGAAGCAATGTGCCTAAAGCTTAACAGCTGTTAACTACAAGCATATTTGCTTTCATATTGCTCACATCTGTAAAACTAGCCACAGTGAGGTAAAAATAAATAAAATTTTAGTTGGAAACATCCAAACAATTTTTGTTACTACACCAGAACTGCTGCCCAGCTCTCTTCTCTGCAAAGCTAACTGAAGGTTATTCCTACAGCTTCCCTTCTAAAGTTTAAAGCAGTCATGGATGTATCCATGGTTGAATTTCATCTGAAATATTAAAGGTAGCATACACCTGCCTGGAGATTGCAGCATGAAAATCAGCTGCTGCACACTGCAAGCTTATGCTGGTGAAATTGGCAGGAAAAAAAATCTGAAATATCCCAGTTAAAGTCAAACATACACAATAACACAAATCACTGAGTACTCGTAATCTGAACAAGAATTTCATAGATTTAGAAAAAATCTGCATTGTTCTTGTCAGGATTAGCCTTCATGACATTTTGAACTGGTGTAAGATGGGACTGCTGCTGTCCCGCTCCATCCCTTCTCCCAGCACAGACCCCAGCAGCAAGGCCAGTTTATGTGCTCCTACAGAGAGCAGGTTCAGGACAGTTTGCTGGCAAAAAACTAATCACCTAAATCAGCTTAAGCTGAAGTGTAACTGCACCCTCAGGTTCACTGTTACCTTGAGAAGTTACTGGTTGTTTACTTCTCGTTAAAGCAAGCTGCCCTCTGGCAGCTTCTGTGACCAAACCATCAGTTGTGCTTCATTCAAAGGCAATAAACATATTACACAGAAGCACCTCGATTTTCATCTGATACCACTGTGACTACTACAAAGTTTTTCCAGACAAAACCTCAGTTAGAGTTAGAATATTAAATCAATTAATATACCTTTAAATTTGAAGCAGTAATTCACAAGTCTGTGCAAAAAAATCCTTTTCCATATATGTGTATGTTTTTTGTGACTCAAATTTGGGCCAATTCCAAGCGTGTATATATATATATATATATTTTATTTATTTATTTATTTATTTTTCTGAGCAGTGACCAGAAATAGCATTGCTGGTTATATCATTATAAACAATCAGACAGGGTTTGTTTACTCTTCACAGACTGAACTCTTCAGGTGACAATTCTGGTTTGGTTCACAGGAGACTGAGTATATGCAATGGAAATCACTGACAAAACAAGTGAACCCTTGAGCAATGAGACTTTTTGCATGTAAGTATTAACATGTCAGCTTTTCCGTGAATTCAGCATTTAACTGTTAACATAAAGACTCCAGCTATATCTAATAATCCATCTCTGGTTTGAGAAGTGCAAAATTGACACCCACCGGTCTGGCTTTCTAATACATTTTTCCATGTCAAGTGTTCTGGAAAACACAAACTGCACTAAGGTGGCTGTAGTTTAAATGAATTTTCACTGGGAGATCTCACCACAGGCTACAACACAGGCTGCAAAGGAATCTCTGCTCCAGCACCTAGAGCAACTCCTCCTCCTTCTTCATCGACCTGGGTGTCTGCAGAGCTCTTCCTCTCACATATTCTCACTCCTCTCTCAAGGAGGTTTTTTTCTCCTTCCTAGACACATTATCCCAGAGGTGTTACCACTGCTGCTAATGCCTTGGCCACCACTGGGTCCATCTTGGTGCCAGCTGGCCTTGGATCCACTGGACATGGAGGCTTCTCACAGAAGCCATCCCTGCAGCCCCCCTGCTAAGGCAAACCTTGCCACATAAACCCACTCCATTTTCCCACAGCAAAGCTTGACAACTAAATTAATAAGTATGAGTTTTTTTGCCCAATGGCTCTGCTAGGAGAGTCCACACATATACTTAACCATACGTGCCTGGAGATGTACTCACATCCACAGGTTAGTTTGTGAAGAACACTGCTTCAATTTTGGTTTTGAACATATGGATAAAACTTTCTGCACATTTTGCATGACATTTGATGCCTGAGACATTTTTGGTACTGTTTTAAACAAATCATATCAAACAATTTATACTGTTCATATCAAAGTAAGACAAGTAAAGAGTGAAAAATTTATCCTTGTCTGCAAATGCCAGTTTCAAGAGCTTAACTGTTTGGTTGTGGGGGTAAATTTCACTGGGATAAGTTTCATTTATCATGGATTAAAAGAAGCTGCATAAATCCCTAGAAAGGCTTCACCATTGCTTTGATTTCTTGCCATGCATTGCTTGTTTATTTTGATTCAATTTCGTGTAGTAGCATGAAATTCATGCCAAAATTTTTTTGATAGTCCTGACTGATGGATTACTTCCTATCTGTGCTGCTCAGCTTCAAGCACTTCTGTTTATGCTACCTCTGCCTTTCTTCAGCTCTATAATATGCACTTGCAGACCTGCTCATGGCCTCTTTTGTATTTCTCTTTTGCTGCTAACTTCCTTTTTTTAATCTCCTTTAATTTATCTTAAGAGTCACAGAATATCCTGAGAGGAAAGAACCCACACGTGTTGAGTCCAAATCCTGACCTTGCACAGCACAGCCCCAAAAATCACACCATGTGCCTGAGGACGTTGTCCAAATGCTCCTTGAATTCTCTCAGGCTTGGTGCTATGAACACTCCCTGTTCTAGTGCCCGACCACCCTCTGGGTGAAGAACCTTTTCCCAGTATCCAACCTACACCTCCCCTGACACAGCTTCATGCCATTCCCATGGGTCCTATTTATATTCACTTCTATTTATATTCAGAACCCTTTTACTCACCACGTCCTTCTAAATGGCATTCTTCTCTCTTCCTGCCTAAACCCTTCTTTCTCCTTCCTCCTGGGAGAGAAGTGGCTCCAAGGAAGGATTCACACAGGCAGGCCATTAGGAGTGAGCCAGTAGTTTACAAGGCTGAAGGAGACTGGTTCTGCTTCCCTGAACTATTCACAGGATGTCTCACTACATATATTTCTATTTTTTCCCCGTTGACAATCATGGATATTTTTTCATCATTTTCTGTCAGTTTTCTCTAACTCTGGGCTCTTCCTTTTGTTGACACTGACACTGTCAGCTCCCCTCATCAGCTTTGCTCCTTTCTTAATGGCACACAGCAACACAATTCGGGTCCTGTGGTTTGACACTGGGGAACCCTTCCCTATGGTGGGATTACAGCCTCATCCCATGCTGGAGAAGCCTTTGTGTCTCCTGCTTCTGATGCTGCATAGTACAAAACCAGAATTTTACAGTTCAGATGTAGCAGTCCCTGCCCTAGACTTCACAAATGCTGCTCTCTGCACTCACTGGTCCTCAGTGAAAAACCCAAATGAGTAAGTTTTACAGCCTAATGGCTGCTGTTTTCTACCCTGGGCTGGGAAAGCAGCTGTGGCGCATTTACAGTTGCAGCTCAGAGGTCTGAGGCCACCAGTTCTCCAGGATCTTGGCTCAGAGAGTCTCCCTGCCAACCTGCTTTTGCTGTCAATTATTTCCAGCTGATGAGGGACCTGCTGCAGGGGTAGGAAGGAAAGGCACCACTTCAACAGTTTCACTGCTCGTCTTTGCTTCTCTTGCTACAAGACTTGCTGTGCTCTCATTTCCCAGCTCTCTTCTTGTTTCATAATTTCTTGCTATTTTTCACTGCTTCACAAACTTCAAAGACCTTATTTGGGGTCTAGTAAATCGATAGGAAAAGTTGATTTCTACGGGGACAGTTTTCAAATCATCTTTATTTAACAATAGAGGCAATATTATCCAGCATCACATAAGCACACTGACTATGAAAATCAATGGGCTTAGATTGCTAAGCCATTTAAGTCTGTTTAAACATGGTACCCATGGTTTACACAGGCTATGAAAGGAACACTTTGTTAAATGCCCAGAAGGAATTTATAAAGTATTTAGAACAAACTGGTACCTCTGAGAGGAAGAATCTTAGACTCTTCAATTAAAATATCTCAAAATAGACCATGAATTTGAATTGAACCCAAACATGTCTCCAGTGCTGGAGTGGGAATAGATGTCCTCCAAACATGCTGCTGCAGATAATTTGCACAGCCAAAAGGAGGGAATGGGACCAGGTGGAAATCTAGCTAATAACAGGACTGGCTCCATTCTGCCTCACTTTGTAACTCGCAGTTCCAGGTCCTGGGGCTTGTCAGACAAGATGGCACAAAACTGGGGTTGCATAAATCTTGAGTTTTGGCTTCATCTCTCTTTCTTGGGCTTAGAAGTTCTGGATACAGAAAGCCAGTGTGCTGCCAGTGCAGATAAGGTGAAAGGAGTATCTGGAAAAGCTTTAATTGAGACAGTAATTAAGAGCTGTTTGAGAACAGTGAGGGACTGGAGCTAGCATGTTATTGTGTTTTTTTTGTTGTTTTTTTTTAAAATAACTGCTGAGGTTCATAAAAGCATCTGGCCTGAAAACTAAGAGGATGAAAGGATACATACAATGAAATTTCCAAAACTGAAAAAGGCAAACCCCCTGCCTTTCAGCAACAGCAGCCACTGTGAATACATCACCCCAATACTCAGACTCCCCCCCCTGAATTCTGAGTGAAACTCAAAATGAAAATTTAAATTAAATTCTTGAAATTAAAACTTCCTGCAGATTTGTGGAAATCTGCCTGCCTCTGCAGGATCCTGACGTCTGACAACAGCTTTGCTCCTCAGGGCAGAGCTCCTTTAACTCAGGAAGGGGTAGAAAGTGGGACTGGGGAAGTGAGGGATGGGGAGCTGTTGCCAGGAGGTTTCCGGTTGAGACATGGAAGCCAACACTGCTCCTCAGCCAGATCAGGGCTGTGAGACACATTCCCACAAGAATCAGAACAAATGCCAACTCCACAGCTTTTACAAGAAAATACAAATTCACTTCTGTGGTTTAAGCTTTCCCTTAAGAGTTAACTTGCAAATAAAACTTCTGCAAGGGGAAACAAAATAGGATGGGAATAATGGGTATCCTGCAATTCATGCATATGGCAGGGCATCTTCTACGGCAAATTCCTACAATGTTATGCAATTCAGTAGTAATAGCTTTTTAAAGTCTATTGTAAGAGTGAACTAATTCTTTACTAAATAGCAGCAGAAAGTTAAAGCAAAACAGCTACAGAAAAGTTTCATGATTATCTTTAAACTATACTTTTTTTCCCCTCATAGACACAAAAATAGTGGGCAGAAAAAGCAACAGAAGTAATTTGAGTTCTTACTTTTACACAAATTAGCATCAAGATCAATTGCTATCACAAGATGATTTTCT
>WAAG01067085.1:3207-13581 GCA_013390105.1 Tichodroma muraria
TTTGTGTTAGTTAATAAAAGTCTGTCCTTTTCAAGTTTAAGCCTGCTTTGCTCTTGATTACAGAATTTCCTTTCTTTAAAACTGGCAACCCAAATTAATAGTTTTCTGTCTGGTTCACACTGAAACCACGACATTTTGCTACCAGCCAGCTACCTCCTTTGCACACTCTAGGATAAAAAAATAGAGATACATCAACTCAGTGTTAGAACTGGCACGGGGTAATGAACCCACATTCAGGACAAGAATTTATGCTTGAGGCTGCAAGTGGCAGTCAACGAACTGGTGTGTTCATATCATATCCAAAGTCATCTTGCCGGACTTTAGCTGTAACAATTTGGAAAACAGGCCAAGAACGACCTACTTCACTTTATTAAACAATATTCTAAATGGTATTGTGTTGCAGAAATTCTTGGATCTTTTGGACATGCTAAAATAACTGGGTTTTTTTTAATTCCCTCTCAGATAAGTGGAAGCTAGGTAATATAGTGGGGGCTTCTTAGTCTTTATTTTTAATACACATTTCAAAAGATGCTCTGGAAACTGAATTTTCAAATTTTTAAAAAGGTTTAACAATAAGCATATCTAAACATTGTTTGAAGTATCATCTCAGAGGGAAAACATGCAACTTGGTCACATTTTTAGATTGTCAGCAGGGTTCTTTTAGTGGCCATGAGTGCTGGTGTTTGACATCTAGACATTGGAAAACCCTGCTTTGTCAAATGCTAGGCCATGAAAACCTGTCCCTAGACAGGACCAAAGTAGATGAGAGCAAATGGAACACTGACAGCCTTTTTACTGACAGCCTTGAAGGTCAGCAGTACTCTACCTATTCCACCAGAGACTGGAAATTTCTACTCATCAAACTACATAAAGGGGATAGCAAATGAGACCACTGTGTTTTTTCTAAATGACCTTCTTGTCACAGACATTTCAAATACATGGGAGCTGCTAAAATGCTAATTCACTTCATATAATGACATCAATGTGTGCCAAGTCTTTGGCTCACAAATGAACTTCTGTGTCAAAAGGGCTAGTTCTCTGAAATAATTTCTTCTGATGTATATAAGCTCCCATGGCATCTGAACAGTAGTTACAAGGACAGATTTAAACAACTGACAGTGGCAATATTACTGATTATATTTTTGACCAATGAGTATCTTCAGTTCCGTGAATTCAAAAAAGACACTAAAATTAAAAAGCGTCTCTTAATTGCAAGGGAATTTGAGCAGCAAGGAAAGTTGGAAGTGCTCTAGGGCTTGCTAGCAAAAAAAAAAAAGAATTAAAAGCATGGTGTTTTTTTGTTCCCTAGGTGAAAAGCACTCTGCAAGCAACAGGCCACAACATACTGTTCCCCGTTTTTTAGCTGCACTGTGGCACAAAAGAGAGTGCATTCAAATGCACTCTCACAAAAGAGAGTGCAAAAAAATAAAACTTGAAACAAAATCTTGCATGTCAGCTAGCAACTGCATGGTGGGTTGACCCTGGCTGGACACCAAGTACCCACCAAAGCTGCTCTATCACTGCCCTCCTCAGTTGGACTGAGGACAGAAAGTAAACAAAAGGCTTGTTGGTCAAGCTAAGGACAGGGAGAGACTACTCACCACCTAGTGTTACAGGGAAAACAGACTCAACTTGGGGCAACTAATTGAACTTGTTACTAATCAGATCAGAGTAATGAGAAATAAAAGTAAATCCTAAAGCCATTTCCCCCAGCTCTCCCTTCTTCACTTCATTCCCCTTTTTCTCTACTTCCTGCTCACAGCAGCACAGGGAGATAGGGAATGGGGGTTGCAGTCAGCTCATCACAGCTGTCTCTGCCACTACTTCTTCCTCAGGGAGAGGTCTCCTCACACTGTTCCCCTGCTCCAGCATAGGGTCCCTCTCATGGGACTGAAAACTGCATGAAATTCCCCAGTGTAAGATGATCCCACAGGCTGCAGCTCTTCATGAACTGCTCTATTATGGATGCCTTCTGTGGGGAGCAGTCCCTCAGGAAGACTGTGACCCATGGGGCCACAAGTGCTGCCAGCAAACCTACTCCAGTGTGGATTCCTCTGTCCACAGGGCCAGCAGATCCTGCCAGGAGCCTGCTCCCCCATGGGGTCTCCACCATCACAGTCTTCTTTGGACATCCACCCGCTCCAGGCCTGGAAGTCTCCATGGGCTTCTGGTGGATCTCTGCTCCACCATGTACCTCCACAGGCTGCAGGCAGCTGCCTCACCATGGTCTTCATGACGAGATGACGGGCTACAGAGGAATCTTCTCACAGAAGCTGCCATCCCTGAAGCCCCTGCGGCACCAAACTGTTGCTGTGCAAACCCAACACAAACTGTCCTGAAGTGCTGTTGCTTACCCACCTCCCTTACATCATCTTAGCAGTGCCACTGCTTTGGAAATCATTAGTGGCAGGCATGTTAAATGCTAAGACCGTTAACTCCTGCTACAGGTTTTGATTTCAAATATTTATTTTAGTAAGAGATGAGCTCATTCCTTGCCACTTTTGGTATGTTTCTTGATAGAACACAGTAAAACATATGAAAAGGTTTCTTTCA
Organism: Tichodroma muraria; assembly: GCA_013390105.1. Lineage (NCBI taxonomy): Eukaryota > Metazoa > Chordata > Aves > Passeriformes > Sittidae > Tichodroma > Tichodroma muraria. Next base: position 5,761 of record WAAG01067085.1, read on the forward strand.
CAAGTATTAGAATAGCAAGAGGATTGCAGATTCACCCCTGCAATGTGTTAAGTTTCTTAGGAAGTGCATTATTATAACAGGACAAGAAACAAAGAGCAATTCTCCTGTACTGCTACAGTAGCCATTATGACTGATAGATTAGTTTTATCTGTCTGTGAACAAGGAAACAACTTCAAAGATTTCTAAATTATTTTTTAAGCAATATTTATAATCTTACATGCCAATTTTGAATAAAAAATGGAAAATTCAATCCTTGCTTCCAATATTTGAGTTTAGTTTCTCTGCCAATAATAAATCCTGAAAAAAAAAAGAACCAGTAGTGGGGAAAATGTGTTGCCTTTCTCCTTCATCAAATTCATTGCTTCTTTCACAGTATTTTTAAGTCTTAAAATTATGAAAATAAAAATTACTCCATTTTCCCTAATTACTTCTCTGGAAAGAGCTTATTCTTCAGCATCTGAGCTTTAGTTCTAATATCTCATATTTCTCTTAGCATTTCTGCCCTGGAGGCAAGCTACTTTGTTCTGAGTTTTGAAAAGAAAGCAATTATTAACCTCATCAGTGAAGGTGTACAGATCTTACACTTTGCTTGAAGATTTAAGACATGTATGGGAAAAATTCCTGCGGAGTTAAGCATTGCAGAAATGACAAATTCATGTCACTAAGTGCTCTTAGTGCCATATTTCTATCCCACAAATTTTATTCCTCCCTGGATGCCTCACTATTTTTAGTTATTAATCCAAGCTACTCTCTCAGGCAAAACTCCCTCTGAAAGTTTTATAATTCTGTCAAATGGAGAGAACAGAGACCCTGGTTTTGAAGTGTGTTTCTCTAGTTTTGAAGAGGAAGCAATACTTTATGTTCTCTGGTGTTTCTATCTAAGTGTATTCTTGTATTTCCTAAATATAAACATTTGTTATACTTGATGTAGTACCTCACTGCAATAACCAGACTTTAAAAAAAAATCAGAGCTTAGTCTGAAACTGTTGATTGCTTTCAGTATCATCTAAAAGTACAGCTGCTTTTTGCAACAAGGCAATGACACAAGGCCACATCAGTCCCCTTTCAACAGGGTACATAGCCGAGTAGCTTTAAAATGCCTGATAGAATTTTAATAATCCAAGCAGAAAATTAATGGCATGTTACCAGAAAAACGGACAAGGAAGTAAGTATAAGATTCTGAGTTTAAGACTAGAAAAACTGAAAGCAGACCATAGAATAATTTGTCTTCTCTACACCTTTTAAATGACGGTATTTTTAACTGTCATGGACAACACTTCAGATTGTTAACATCAACAGGCAGACGATAACCATAGACACAAGGGGTGAATGTCCAAAACTGAGTTTCTGAATTCTCAAGCATAGGTCTGCTATTTGCTAGGTACAACTTGTATAGGCTTGTTGTAGAACATAGAAACACTCAGGATTAAACAGAAGTGACATGACTAAATCCCACAATAAAGAAGGGCATGTGCCATACCATAAGGCAAACCCCTCAATTAAGAGGCAGATCACATGTGTTTCTACATATATTTAGATGACGAAAAACAGGTGTATAAAATAGGAAAAAGGGGAAATTCCTTTAAAATGCACCCAAAAAAGTGCTCAGAGGTGTTTGGGGCTTTGGCTACCAATACTCAAGATCAGTAACTGCAAACACCAGAATAAGACAAAATCAACACTTTTCCCCCAGCTCTCCAGGATCAACAGCAACCTTCCCAAAACAAGAAAGAAAAAAGAAAGTCAAGACTGGGTGAATGTTACATTGGGAATGAGTGTGTATGTGAAGTTATTAAGGATGATAATGGTGCCACTACCACCAGTTTTTAAAACCCCAGTATCCCAACACACACTGTTTTTTTCATCAAGCTCATGACAGTAATATATGAAAGTAAAGCAGAAATAAAATGTCTAATAAAAATGCCTTATTAGGTTATGTAGACAGAAGCTTCTCTAAGACACAAATGTACCATAACCCACTCAAAGTTTAACCAGTCAACCAACAATTAAAACAAATAGTTGATGAATCACATTTTTTCAGAATCACTTAGAAAGAGTAATATTTGAACAAGACAATCAAGCCTAAAATATAGGACAGAGAAAATAAATATTGAAGTCAAGAGGGAATGCCAGAGAAGTGTCTGTTACCAAGCTTTACTTGCAACACTTCAGAGCAGGATCAATTAAACAAGGTGCAGAAAGATTCCAAATCTTTTCTCCAGTGAAAATAATTGTACACATTATTAGGCAGTGTTGAATCGTACCCACATTGCTGTTATAAGACAAAGTTGTCATTGACAGCTGCAGTCAACATCCTGCACTGCCTCAAGGCAAGGTTGTCCTCTCCTGCAAGTCCAAAGGAAATTTTGCCACTGATCCCAGTGGAAATAAAAGCAAATGCAGAGAACGAAAAAAGACACAGCAAAATAAAAATATCTTCAACACTGATATATTTCTGCAGCCCTCATTGATACTCAAGGTTTGCCTGCATATTGTGTCACCATTTTGTTTAACTGTACAAGATGAATGAGTATCTGGAATCATTTAAGTATCATGAAATCCTATTTGTATTTCTAAACTGACATCACACACTACTTAGAGTCTTTACACGTAGCTCAGAGGGCTTGCTAAATGCATTTGATGTGATTGCTAGCCAGTTCTATGGGTGCTTGAAGAAACTTAGTCACTTTCAATTGTCTTGGAATCTATGCAGCCTGCAGACACTTCATCATGTGTGGCTTGCACTTACCATCCATAAAGAGAGACTCTCCTTCCAGCTGACTATAATAAAGTGCTGAGCTGTACTTGGATTTTAACTACCTCCCCATACGGAAAGGCTATGTCACTTTGCAACTACCATGATCCTAAGAAACCATCGTGTCTCTTCACTGCTCAGTTCAAGTGTGTGTAGGACTGGCTCCTCGGTCACACGCAGCTCTGGGAAATGCAAATGTAGTATTTGTGCTGGAGTTGCACACAGTGATGGCAGCAAGTGATAGGACAGGATTGCTGGATGATCAAATATGCGAGCAAGTGAGCCACCAGCGAATGCCAAATGTGGCTGTTCTTCACTGCCTTGTTGTCTAGCTGAATATACAACCATCCCTTAGTGAAGAACTGCTGCCATTTTCTGCTTACAAATAACTGCCATGTCTCTGCTTAAGGGGTAGGTGCTACATGTCTTGTGGATCTAGGAAGACTAGGACACATACTTTTAGTCTGGCTGAGTGTAGTGGAATACATTTCTTTGGCCTTGGAGCTGTAGGAAAACAGCTGCAGTAATTTTGTTTTGCTCAAAAGGAGAAACAAGTTTACATATCTAAGAGACCATATAAATGCTGTGCATGAAATCCAGCTGAAGGGTCTTCTGACACACAGATGGGAAAACAGCAGAGAGATAAGAATGCTGCTCTAAGAATATAGGAATTTTGGGTATCATATTTTTGTTGGAACACTGTGATTGGTTCAGCAGACCAAGAAAACCTTGGCTCAAGGCCGTGGGAAACCCTTTAGTCATGGTGAGCCAGAAGCTCACTCCCAAGATCCCTCAGTTTTTCCATGCAAATTGTTGCTAGAAAGTCCTGAGTTCCCCGTTACTATTGGTTACTTTTTGCCACAGGAATTGTAATATTCCTAACTGCTCTCTCCTATTGGACCCTTTCCCTCAGATCCCTACCCTAGCTCCTCCTATACTGGAAGTGTATAAAAGGCCCTACTCTGCCCTAGATCCTCCTCTTTTCCAGTTCATTCCTGTTCCTGTGCATGTCACCCTGTTTGTTGTTTTCACCTTATTAAAGTTCAGTTTGCAAACAACTGGTTCAGAATCGTCTTTCTCCATAAAGTTGCCAGCCAAATCCCAAAAAAGCCGTCAGCCAGACTGTCTGGGCTAGGACCGTGGGCTCCATCGGAATTAAAAATCAGATTCTTTGACACCTGTAAAGGTCTTAATAATGACAAAAGAATTGTGGAGATTAAAATTAGCTAGCAATAAAACAATAAAGCCAAATAAACACCTTGATAGACTAGCTCAACATATACAGCTTCATGAACTTGTGATCATCCTTCAGCTGCTGCCATTTCAGGTGCAGAAGATACTAGTATCACTGAGACTCTTCTAAAGTATTTCAACCAAAGAATTGCATATTCAAAACACTATCAGATTGACAAAAAGACATTATCTAGCTTGTGGAACGTACTGAACAGGAAGTCCTGGTTAGAGTTTGTTTTGTTTTACAAGTAGAAGCACTGAAATCAGTAGCAGAGACAGACAACCTGACTTAGCCGTACAGCATGGGTAGCAGTAAGGCCATCTTCAATCAGTTTTGGTGAGTTTAATATAGCATGTTCTGTCACACACCTGAAAAGGAGGAATGATTAGAACTTTAAGTATGTGTGGAAGTGGAAGTGTTTTTCTGGAAATCAAAGCAAAAGCGTATTTTATCTAAAGTGTAAGACTGTCCTGGTTCTAAGGTTACATGCTGTGTTTTTACTCTTATAATGCCTTCTGCATTATAAACTGAAATACATTTAAATGTATGCAAGTTATAAATATGCAATCAGACAGGACAGAATTTGGCTCTTCTGGATCCTCATCCTTTCTGCTACAAACCCATCTTTCTAAGGTTAATTCTGTTCTCAGATATCAAAGAGCTAGAGTGTGAGAATGAATCCTGGGATGCCTGTGAGGGCCCTCTTCTTGTTCCAAGATAACAAGAAAGGATCAGGTAGGGACATCAGCATAATGGTGAATGCGAATGGGACGACCAAAACTGTCTCAGGGGGTGTTTGTCCAAGACTGATAATGCTAAAGATTAAGACAACAAACAGATGGATTAAACAGTAATCAGGCAATTAACAGAAACTTTGGTGGGAAAAAAATCCCTCTAAAAAGCAATAAAAAAAAACCAAAAAAAACATTTGAAGCAGTGGGGACGGCAGGTGCTGATGCTGGGCAGACAGAGCAGCCTCACCGCAGGGCACTGCTGGGCAGTTGCACCCCCTTTCTGTAAAGGACAGGGGAGGGAATCCCCATTGGCATGTACCTAAGGGACCTAGCAGGGGGGTTCCTCAGTGGCTTGGTGATCTGGGTTGCAGGGGTGAAACAGGCAAAAGTGAAACAAACTGCATCCTGGGGTTCATTATTCCATGAGTGTGGTCAACCTGTGCGAAGCACATATAAAAGATAGTTATGCCAGCTCTGTACATTGCTTTGATATGTTGTGATACTAAGAATTTATAGGTGCAACCAAGGTAACAACTGAAAAGCAAATGGCTTCTTATTGTAAACACTGAAAAGGGTATGTGTAATAGTTGGCAATTTAATCACGTTGACTGACTAGAGAAAATTGCAATTACAAAGAATTCAGCAGAATTGTCTACTTTTGGTGACAGTTGCGACTTTGGCTGACATCAGAGCAAATTTTAGCACTGGGTCTCAAACTGGACTACACTAGGAGTAACCTACTGGCTGCTCCCAAATTTGGTACTTATCTTCAGTGACCCCTGAGGAAACCTGTCTGTCCTTCCACCTCTAGCTTACATGAAGTCTTACAGAACTTCAGATTTGCAGCAATGTCCTTTGGTGACACCAAGAAAACCTGGTAAAGCTGAACCAGAATAGCAGTGACATCTAAACCCTGCTGCTTTCTCTCAGCACAAATATTGACTTCAGAAACCTCCTGCCATTTTCTCTGGAAAAACCTCTGAGTAGTAACTAAAGGTACTACATTGGAAGACAATCTGCCTCTGTTGGGCTTGTTACGCAGCTATCAACCAGCTTCTGCTGACTATCCAGCAAGTGTCTGACCCATTCCAAAGATAAAATAGAACCAGGATCTTGCCACGCTATTCAAGAGCGTACAGTAACATATTTTGAAAGAACATGATGGTAGTTTTGTAATACAAAATTTTGTAATACAAAATTACATACTTTCTCCAAAAACAAGTATTCCTTGCACGTAGCATGGTACAGTAACATCTCTGGCAGTGGTAAGGGACACATCTTTGAAAGCAGTGACCTCCTTTCAAGTGGAAATGACATTGGAAATAATGAAATAGAAAACCTGTGTTTTTAAAAAGTGTGTACTTCAATATTCTGTTGAAAGCAGAAAAAGACCTTCAAGTACAGAAATGCCATGTCTCAAATTTTTATGTTGGAGATTATGAAAATGCTATGCATTCATGAAAATAGCTCTGCAAAGTATTGCAAAAGGTGTGATTTTTGATTCAAAACAGGAACAAGCTAAAGTCTCTATTTTCAGTTTTAGTATGAAAATCTTTGGACTTCAAGAAGCAAAGTATTTTCTGGCTTTCCTGACTTCCCTTCTTCATCAAATAAAAGCACAAGTGTATGCACAAACAGCAGAATAGAAAAGTGCCCATCAAACATCACACTTCCTGATCAATCCCCTGCAGCCATACCTGATTATGAAAGATGCATTTTTTTAGCACAGTCTGCTCAATGATGGCAAGTACTTGCTCTGTTTTGCTACCCAAAATTCAAGAGGGCCTTTTATGGCAGCAAAAAGGTCCATGAGAGTACTTTACACTCCCCTACTCAATGGTACATAAAGTCTAATGCACTCATGTAGAAGATTTTAAAACATGTCATAAATATGACTATCCTAATAGAGTAGTACTAGGCCATTTTCATAAGCTTTGGAGAAAAGGACAAGATTTCCTCCTTAAAACCCCTTGCTGCTGGCAATCAGCATATCTATAGCAAACTGCAGGGGATATCTACCACCTTTAAGAATAGTGTGCTCCCACAGATTTTCATCAATACATGTCAGTCTTCCCCAGTAAGAGAAGTAAATCTCTACAGAAGAAGTGAAAATGAGAAAGAAGTGGTTTATGTTGTGGTACTAATAAGCAGTGCTGCTATAGTTTGTCTGGCCTTCATCCTTTGTAACATGTATTGAAGAAGCTTTCTGCTGAGTTGTTTTCCCAGCATCTTTCAGACTCGAAAATTTTCTAAAATACACATCTCCAATTTTAAAATAGTCTTGGGTTACAACCAATTTTGTTTCATTGTTAGAAGATCAATAGCATATAATGACATATACTTGCTTCTGTGCAACATTATTCCCAAGGTTATGTTTGCCTGCCTACATACCCAAACAAAACAGAAACTGGCTTTTAGACAGATAATCTGCAATAGAACTAAACTGTATCATCACACAAACATTAAAACAGCAGAAAAAGGAGAGAGGGAATGCTCACCTGGAGTTGGGAAGAAGCCAAACCAGATGAGAACAGCTGTTTTCAATAGGTTTGTGAATTCAGAATTTATAGAAGTCTGCTGTATTACTGACTCCGAACAATGCCTTTACTTGAAAAATACACCCAGCACAGAAGCTTGGTTAATGAAAATTACCAAAATACACCCAGCACAGGAGCCTGGTTAATGACAATTACCTTTAGCTAAGATCTTACTGTTAAAAGAAACTTGGTTTTACAAACTATATCTGAGAGATATACATACCACATAACCTTATCTCTTAATTATCAAAAATAATCATGCCTTTTTCCAGTTTCCAGCTAAACTTTTCATGGATAATTGTATATTTCCCTTGACATAATTTATCAGCACTCTCCACCAATAGTGTTAGAATAAAAATACACTGTNCCTCCCTCTGTCCTCCATTTTAGCCTAGACCCTCATTTGTTCTGTATTTTTGTCCCTGGTGCTGTTCAGTGTGTGGCTTTGATAAATTGCGTTGGAACTCTAAATAAGGACTGTTCCCGCCTTCTGGTAATCTGCTGTCCTTCCTGAGCTATCCTGTGTGTACTTGGGCAGAGTGACTTTCCCGAACACCCTCT
>WAAG01067086.1:268-15311 GCA_013390105.1 Tichodroma muraria
ACTAGTTATTGAACACAACTGCACACAATACTTCATGGTAATACCTTAGCTATGATGTATTTGCTTTGACATGAAATACAGTTCAACTTCAGGGCCTAAGCCCTTCCTTTTCTGCTTCTTAATGGGAACTCTGCTTACAAGCCCAATGAAACATGTCCTGCAAAAGCCACCTGTGTCCTGATCCCTGGGGAACTCCTACCCACTGGATGGAGCACCAAGTGCACGTGGAGCTTTGGCAAAGGATCATTTAAAAAGTCAGCTGCACGTGAAGCAAAGTTAGTCCTAAAGCAGAGTGAGTGCAAAACCACAAAGTCTAGAACAGATGTCTGCACTGAGTTCGGAAGGAAAACAAAATAGGAAGTTTTTATATGACTAGCCTGTGCCCAGAACATTCATGTTTCAAAACTAGTTTGTTTTTTTTCTGGCCATGGCACAGGCTACACACCAAATCTTCCTTGCTGAATTGTTTCTTGCTAACCCTGACAGGTACTAAAAAACTTTGGAAAAACACAAACCATTCTTTTCGCAGTCAGATACTTATGCTGTTTAAACCATTTCCTAGCAGCTCTTTTTATGGCACAAGGAGAAATCAGACAGACTTGAAGGGAGAAACGGAGCTTACCTTTGCTGCTTGAGGGGTACAGGCAATGTGCACAGTGCTGGGTTTCACCCCATTTGCTTTGGGCCTTTTAAATAAAGCAAACCTACTTTTCCTTCTTCCTCTATCTCCATTTGGGAGAGACCCATTGTACCTATAAAAAAGCACAAAAAAGAACAAAGTCCATCATTCCTGTATTACTTAGTTTGTCATGAGATACAGACCCACAAGAACTTTCATTCTAAGCACCAAGTATTCTCAATTAGTATAGTGTTACAGATTTCCAATTAATCACATTTAAATCCAAGAATTGATAAACACAGTACTGAAATGTGCCCACAGGATCACAGTATAGAAAAACCCCAGACTCTTACACACACTTACCCCAATACAATCAATTCACCATATTTGACTGGTGTTTTTGATGGATGATTTTCTTGATCAGGAGAAAACATGAGCTTAGCTAATGAATTCTTCTCAAACTTCAGGTCTCTGATCAAGAGTTGTGGCACACTTTTTTCATTATTTCCTGCAAAAATAAAACCAAAATTAAGTGTAAGAGAAAATACTCTAATTACACAAACTTGCACACCAATCTGATACCGTAGGTACAATATTTTTTGGTTTTCATGTTTTAGATTTGCCTGAAATAATTTTTAAAAACATATATATAAAACCACATGAATTAAGGTTGAATTGCCTTGAAGAACTGCCATATGACCAAAAAAATGCATTCAGAAAATTCCACCATGGCCTTAAAACATCCACAATTGTCTTCCTCCATACTAGTTTTTAGACCAAATGATACATAGCTTCATTTATTGTATTTCATTCAGCTATTGAGAAATAGAGACAGATAGGCATTAAATTTAAAGGAAAAAAAACCACAAAGCAAGACCAGCACATTAGCTAGAGAGGCAGAAGTTTTCATTGGAAGCATCTAATTCAGAGCTTTCCAAGAAGTTTCTGGATTTGCAGATGAAAGGAAGTTATATGACAATTTGATATCGAGCCTACCACAAAAGTTTAGGGTGTGCAGTGTGATCCCTCATGTTTAGCCAGAGGCAGAAGTGATATAAACATCTGCTTGAAGGAGATTTCCTGAGGGAATTCCACATAACTCCTAATAAAAACAGTCCTGAAGTGCATTTTTTACTCAGACTTCTGCTTTGAGGAACAGTTGATATTGTATTTTTTACAGCTTCTCATTAGTAGCATTTCCAGACACCTTTGACCTATGCAGCTCAGCTCTGACCTTCCTCTAGAGTAAGCTTAGCCAGCACAGCACTCACTTGATAAAGAATAAAGCTGATGAGAGCCTGTTTGAGGCTTTTTGTGACAGAAATAAGAACATTCCCGTGGTCCTTCCAGGTGAGTTTTCATACCAACTCAAAGAGCTGCTAATCTTTTTTAGTACTGATGGTTAACATTCTGCCTTCTGTGCAAATGCACTTTTTGACTCACACAGCACTTTTTGAATCCTGTCATCAACTTTGATCACAACTACAGTGCTGTATCTCCACTTGCTTCTACCTTGACTAGACCACGGTTATTAGCAGAAAAGATGTCATCATGCAGATTTTATCTATCCCCATGTTATGTTGTAAGAACAGAGAAAAGGATGTGGCAGTGCTTGACAGCCTGCTCACATTTGCTCAGAAGCTGATGCAAAGATCCCTTTACTGATCTTATCTCTACACCCTCTCCCAGCCTTTGCTCCTTCACAGAGAAGCTTGGCCTTCAACGTGTTTTCTCAAATCTACTAGCTCATACTCAGCATGCATACGGTGATTGCCATCCGCAATCAGCTCACAGTGCTCTCCAAAAACTCGAGTTTGCTCCTTCGTGTTATTCCACATATTTGGGAGGGCTTCTCACTAATACAGGCAAAGACATCACACTGCCCTCAAAGCATTTGCTACGATGCCTGCAGAACCAGGAGAGTAAATAGGAAATCTTTTAGTTTCTCCTTTAATTTCTCATTATTTTCCAAATCTCTTCTTTTTTTCAAGTCTGGGTACTGTAGATTTCACAGTGCTTGAAACAAGTAAACTGCAGCCTGTCTTTGTGGCTAGCACACACAATATTATCACAACAGTACCCTCCTGACTCAGGAGTGCAATGCAATAAACCTGATTTGCACAACACTGCTGTGAAGTGTCTGAGTCCCATCCCCAGAACAGCGACACCAAGCTATTTCTGCTGCCTGGGAAGCAGCGAGCTCTTTCACTCAGCAGCTGTCCCGGTTCCAGCCTTCGGGTACCCATCACTCAGCTGGTGTTGAAAGTGCATTTTACTGATCCAACAGACTCCCTCTGTCACACAGGAACGGTGGCAGTGGCACAGGAGACAGTCAAGGAATATAGTTTGCTCCAAAGCATTTCCGGATTGCTGACCCAAGTGTAGCAGTAACTCCCCAGGGATTGTGAGGTTACTCACTGTTGTAGATTTTGCCTTTAGAATCCTAAAATAAAGACATTAAAGCAAACTTAGCACATGAAAATGTGACCTTAAATGATGCCAGTAGTCACAACACATTGAAGTGGAGACTGCCTCATTTCATAAAGAGAGCTCCACAACATTAACTGTGNGAGTCAAACTACACCTCAGGGCTGCTTTACTGACATTAATACTGAATTATATAGATCCTGGTGTTTAATAGTGCTCAGTTCTTTAGACACATTTCCCTTCTGAAGTATTTCTACTTATGAGGTGAGCATAAATCTTCACGATTTATCCATGTATAAAAATAAGGATATATTTTCTATGATGGATTTTCACAATCAACTTCAACATTTCTTGTTTTATTTTAAGATCTTCTTGCCTGATATGATTAAACTATTTTCTGCTTGAATATTCATCTCCTCAACAGACTCTCCCCTGCAGTTCAGTCTTCTTGACATACAACTAATTTCATCTTGGCCAACAGTTGTCCTCTGCCTTCACATTTAACAACTCAAGAAATATTGCCATGAAACTAAAGCAGTGCCTGTAAGGAAACAGCACAGGACTAAGAAACACCATGACACCGTAACCAAAGATTTAAATAGTATAACCCCATATTACAGTGTTAAAGAGCTAATCCTTTCACTTAGAGAAAGTGGGAAGGCAAACATTTAAAATAACCTTAGCCATTAGTACAAGAACACGTTTGGTGCAGCTTCTCCTCTTCCTCTGGTCATCCAAGTGAACAATTTCAATGGAAAAACTAAAAAAATACATGTCTCAGTCTGAGTCGACTTGAAAGCCTCGTGAAAATCACACGTGAACAGTTAAAGGAGACTAATGCATACAAGTGACCAGAAAACTGCAGAAATTACAAAGGGGCCAGCAGTTCCCAGGCACAGATTTCAGCAATTCAAGGAGTTACACAGAAAATCTCAGTATATGGAAAGATGTCCCATATCTATTGCTCACTTCCTCTTTAAAACATTTTCTTTCGCTTTACATTTAAAGAAATCCACTCAAGTTTATTTTGCACGTGATGAAAATCCACTTCTTATTAGACTTAAGGAAGGTTTGAGCGTTAGAAATCTAGAGCCATCGTTAATAACACAGCTTGCTAATCCACTCTCAAAAGTCTGGCCAGAATGTTTGAACTTCATTTTTTTTTCAAATACATCTCAGAACCTTTATGAGCTTCACACACCACTTTCACAAGTACTATCCCCACAGATTACTTCAACTCGAGCACATACAAGGTTCAGCACTCCTAAAAAAATAATCAAACATACACACTACTTCTCATCCAGTGTGACTGGCCTGGTGCACTGTACCCAAAAAGAAAATATTTTTGTTCCCAGAAATAACAAAGATCAATTCTATCCTTCCAGTGAGGTCCTGAAGATCAGTCCAAGCGAAATCTCATGTCTGTGAATAAAACTTGAAGTGCTGTCCCACTGGAGAGGAGTCTAATCTGCCACAGGGTAAGATCTCCACTCCTGAAACAAAGCAGGCTTATGGATCATTTAAAGCTGAGTGAAGAACTTCCTTGAAGGAGCACTGTTGAATAGAAGAAAGGGATCCACCAAAATGTATAATGGGCCTTCTCTTGTAGTATAACCTGACCAGTTTTTATTCCTGGAGTACTACTTTTCTTCAGAAAGTTAGGAAAGGCTAATTAAAAAGACAACTTGGCTCTGAAGGGCCAGTGTATAGCTAAGGAACTGTTTGAACAAAATACATGCAAATTACATTTTTGCTGCTTTTTGCAGCAGCATTTCCAGACATCAGTGGGACAGGCTTCATTGGAGCAAGCTCTGAACAACAGATTCTTCTAAATTCCTCCAAGAACCTTCAACACTGGTAAGGAACAAGATGTCAGTTACAAGATACCATCCCATCCAGTGTTCTTCCAGAAGTCATAGAACTGGCAGCAGCAAACATTTCATGTCAAGATCACTGCTTCTGCTAAAGAGAAGAGACCAAAGCCTGAAAATGCTTACCTTTGCACAGTCCTTGATTACGGATTTGAAAAGATTTTGAGAGTAAAGCAACTTGCATGGCTAAAGGTGAGCACAACTGTTTGCAGTCAGCCCCAAACCACAAAGGGTAGCAGTTAAAATCCTCCAGAATCAGAAACAGGAAAATGGAATAGGAAGAACTCATGAACAGGTAATACCTTTCTATTCTTAACACTGGCTCCTCTGGGGGCAGCAGAAAGCTCAATGCTCAATACTACCTCATGCAACTGGAACTACTGTCACATCACATGCAGGTTTTGGACTGGAAAGTGACAACTGAACTGAGAAAAGCATTTAAAATTTGTTTTAGGAATGTAAGCCTGCTTTCTCACAAGTCCTCCTGCTCTCTAGTATTCGCTAAGCCACAGAAGGCAAAGACTACTACAGCTGAGAAAGCAAGCCACAGATTTCTGACTCCATTCCAGCAGAAGGAAAAGTCGTATCGTGCTCTCTCCCGTCTCACGCCAACACCGGGCCCTGCATCCAGCCCATCCCCTGGGAAGACCTCCCAAACAACGCCTCAGAGCACATGAGGTTAAGAGCTCACTCTCACCGAGCACCTCATTTCCACAGGGGACAGAGACAGATGAATTCTGGTTGGCTCTGAACTACCAGCTCTAGCTTAACCAGTCATCTGCAACCATTCTTCTGCCTTTCCTGGTCACGAGACTCACTCACAACTCGTCTTCAGCTGCTTCAGCAAGACTTCAGCTTCCGTCCGCAGCAAGGCACAGCACCTTGTGAATTAAGTTTGCTGTTTGGTAGACCAAGTACAGCTTCTGGAACTGCAGCAAGAACAGCAGTATCTTAATAGTTAAAACGGGCCGGGGGAGGGGAGAACATAAATTCAATGAGCCCAAGCAGAGATTCATTAAACACTCGGCTGCAAGCTAAAAATACTAGAATAAAAGTCCCTTTGTAATAAATTACCATCATTTTCTAAACACAGAGCCAGCATTATAGGCTGCTAGCAACTGTAGCTAGAGCCAGACTAGGCCTTTCCTAAAACACTGCATAGAAAACCACTTCCACAGTATAGAAAGAAGTCCTCTGTCAAAGAATATATTAAAATAAAAATATGCTGATTCAGACGCAAAAAATGGGAAATTTCCCCTCCCTTTTTATAATATTATATTAATCTACATATTTTAAGGTTGTTTTTTTTTCTTCTAGAAATAAAGCTCAAGACATCTTATCTATCGATGTTTTAATTTTTTTTACTATTTGCAGTTCTGCACTGACAACCCTTGCAATTCTCATATCCAGCTCTTCCCTCAGCAATTCTGTGCTAAACCAGAAGGAATAGGGACAAAATGAAATCTAGTCCTTTTGACAGGTATGCAGTGACACAACAAGAGGCAACAAACAAGCTACAACACGGAAAATCCTGATTAGCTATTATGGGAGGGAAAAACCTTCAATCCACAGAGGCTATGAGATCTCCATCCCTGGAGATCAGCTGTATGTGGCCCTGAGCAGCCTGATCAAATGCAGTCCAGTCCCATTTTGAGTCCAGGGACTGAACCAGACAACCTCCCAACCTAAATTATTCCAGGAATACAATTAATTTTAGGAAGTCCACACAATTCTATCAAGCAACTGGAATATGCACTTTAGTTGCACTTTTGACCAGTTAGACATCAATTATAAGTAACTCCATTACTGATGAAACAAGATTTAATCCTTACCCCTCAAGATTTTCACTGAAGTGATTTACACTGTAGTGTCTGCAGCTTTATTTGGATTTAAAAACCCATACTGCAAACAAACAATTCACATTGAATAGTGGGACAATACATAAGTAGGACCCAAGTTTGCCAGCATCCACTTACACATTTAAGCTCTTTATCACTCTGGTTTCCACTAGGCAAGTCTCCTGCAACTGCAAGATCAGAAACCAAAATCCTCTGAATACATATAGAGTATTTCAGCACTGCATATTCTCTTCTATGGTTACATCTCACCACTTCAAAGGAAAAATCTTGATTTACAGATTTAAACAACCAGAATACTGTAGTTAAAAGTCACCATGAGACACAAACAAGCTGTACAGAATCCTAGTCTCTCAAGCTGAGGATATTTGCAAGCATGGAAGGAAAAGGAGGTAATAAGTAAGCAGAGAGAAGGGAAGAAAAAAGAAACAACCAACCAAAAAATAATATAAAAAAAGCCACCAAAAAAATGCCAAAAACCAATCCAAAACCCCACAGTAATTCCCAGCAGACTGACTGCTTGTTTCTTGTTTGAGTAGGTGTTCCCACCAAGCCCAGGTTGGCAGGTTTCAGGAACAGTATCAATAACGTTACTGATCTCTACTGGTGCAAGCAACAAGGAATCAGCTCCTTGCATCACTATGTTTCTGAAAGCTGAGACCAGGGTTGAGAAATCACTTTCTTCTACGTGATGGGTGAAGTAACTTTCACCACTGGAAGGTTATTCTCCTTTAACTGTTTTTCCTATAAATAGTTTTGTAAGCTTGTATTAAAATAGTTTTTACTGAACCGATCACTGGGTAAAAAGAGCATGTGTTTATCAACCATAGTTTTAACACTTCTCCCAGTTTCCAGTTAAAAACAAGCTCACGTTTCCTTCCCACACACACCTGCAATTTTAACATCAGCAAGTTTTAGACCCCACTTCTGAGATTATCCACATTCCGTGTACAGCTTGCATCCTTCACCACAGAGGCACAGGGAAGGTATAGTGATGCATCTGTTGGTGCAATTTAAATGCCTATCACTTTCGATCATCAGCAATACACTACCTTTCTAAGGATGGAAGATTCATTTTCTTATTTCTGGAAACGGAAGCTTTTCAGCATCAAAAATCCCCAAGAATAAGCCTTGGGAGTGTGGAGTATCAGTCCAGCCTTTTAGTATGGCTTATTATTTTCTTAGTCTATACTGTACACTTTTTCTTTTGTAACTCAAAATAAGCATAGTCATTCACT
Organism: Tichodroma muraria; assembly: GCA_013390105.1. Lineage (NCBI taxonomy): Eukaryota > Metazoa > Chordata > Aves > Passeriformes > Sittidae > Tichodroma > Tichodroma muraria. The sequence goes on from WAAG01067086.1 coordinate 8,280, forward strand.
ATATACATAAAAGTGTCTGATGATATGAAAGCAAGACAAAAACAAGATATTAAAAACAAGACAATGAGGCCAAGCTCTGAAATGAACAAGTAGCTGGTCCTGCACAGGACACCAAACATAAAACAATGCAACAGCTATCTACTACTATGCCTTGAGAACATCTGTAAAGTCTCAATAGAGGAGTTTTTCATTGTCACAAACAGAATGAAAGCATCTTTTTGCCATGGACACCTGCCATTAGTGGGCTGGTCATCCTGGAAACAAGTCATGCAAGAGTCAGAGCACATTCACACACAAAACCCCATTGTCTGTGGACACTTTGAAAGGGGCATTAACTTGATAGACAAGAGAAGATCTACTGTTTTGCTCTAAGGCCACAGCTAATTTTGTCCCGTCTAAGAAACGGCAGTTTTGGTTGAACTGGCATCTCACATTCTGCTTCAAGTTCTGTTCCAGCCTCAGAAGCAAGTCTGAGAAGTTCTCAGCAATTTCAGGAAAGACAGGAACAGCACCTTAAAGACAAGAAACCTTGCTCAATGAACAAGGGAAGTGTTTTAGAATAGGACTTCTATTATAGGGACCTGTATGAAAAGCTGTACTTTATGATAGTACTCAAAAATAGCATTCCTCTTCAGAAGACTGAAAAAAACCATCTAAGCACAGGGGCCTGATTTCAGTCAGACCTCTGCTAACTGCAGTTCTCTTGCTCTGAACTGCCACTGATGACATGAGAACGTGGTTGGGTGCACTAAACCTGGGAGATTTATGTAATTGATAATGATCCACTCCAACAGACTGACAAAAATCAATTCTGAAAATATTCCCTTGGAAAAAGAAATAGTCCAGAATTTTTTTCAGTTATGAAAAGTAACAGCTGATCCTCCCCTGAGGAAACCACGATAACCTCCTACGGGTTATAAATGATGTAATTCAGACTGCGTGTGGGAAGCCAAAAACATTTGTCTTTTAGCACAAGGTGTCTATTTTAAAGCTGTCACTGCAATATTATCTGTATCCTTAATTAGCTGAGAAAGTTCTTCACCGGTTAACCTGCTCCATTTACACGCAGTCTGAACCCCCTTGCCCCCATCTCCTCCAGGTCAGCTTGGGATGCAGCGGTGACAGCGCGGAGCCGCGCCGGGGCCGAGCACCACGGCTCGTGCTTGCTCCATCAGCTGAGCTCCCTGCCACAGCTACTCACACAAGCTACTGCAGAAGATTAATTTGCAGCTTTCTCCAAGAAGTTCTGGCTGCACTTGCACTTTGCCTGTTAGTACAAACTATGCTGAAAAAAAAAAAATACAGTTTTGATTTTATTTTCATTTCACTCAGATTATCAAATGAAGTTTATTTGTAACCTGTAACCCGTACGAAAAAGCCATAAAATAACACTACAGAGAGGCACGCTGGGAGAACATCAGGTGCTCCTTAACCACAGCATACCTATTTGTGTCTTCAGAGTGCCTTGCAAAAGTACAAACCAAAAGAAAAATACTTGATACAATACTAGTACAGAAGTATAGTTCTGCTGCAGAGAACTCTACAGTTAGAAACCTTTAACATTATCCTCTGTACCGCTTCAGACAAATTACACGGTATTACCTAAAAAAAAAAAAAAAAAAAAAAGGCAGTGCCAACTTTCATTTAAGAGTCAGCCACAACAGCAAAACTTCTTCAGAGTTTAGACCAAAGCAGAGGCATCTTATTCTAACACAAAGCAATGGAGCTTTTCAAGCCCAGGAAAATCTGTCTGATGCACCTGTACTGGAATATATGGCTGAGGAGCCAGGGCCTGCAAAAAACCACAATGACTTCTTGTTCTACATGCCTGAATGCTACAATTTTGCTTTTTATGAGCCTCTGACTTCCTGATAAGGCAATTCATGTACCCAAGTATCTCCTAAATAGCTGTTTGTATTACACTAAAGCCTTTTCACTTAGCATACTATATCTTACAAAAATAGGAGCTACAGTTCCACTTAAAGCCTTTTTTTCGGTTTAGACAACAGATATACTCAACAGCTCCATGAGAAGTTCCTCTTGCTACGATTTTGTTCATTAATGGCAGTTTTAAGGCACCTTGCTCTGCACCCTAAAAATGAGAAGTGACTGACACTTCTTATGATCAAGCAGCACTGACTGTGCTGTGCACTTTGACCGCCTCTGCCCCTTTGAGGCGGGAGGGCAGCCTGCAGACACACTGCCCGCTCTCAGATTTCCCTTCCACCGCATCACTGAAAACCACTGCAGCTGAGGAAGGAGACTTTTAGAAGAGAGACTGAAACAATACCACACTGAAAGGGAAAAGTGATGGCATGCTGAGCACTTACCAGGATATTTGTGTCCTTGCAGTATTCCTACACAGGAGGGAAGAAAGAACCCAACCCTTCGGTCTCGTTAAAAATCAGCCGAAACCCACCAACTCCTTTAAACCCCCAGCGACTGCCAGACTGAGTGAGTGCTCGGTGTGCTTTTACTTGAGCCGTGGGAAGCACCTCCTGCCTCTAGAGGGGCCGGCTCCGCCTTGCGTAAGCTGGGTAAACACCGCGGCACCACACAGCATTGGCTGGAGGCAGAACCGGCATCCTGCCCCTGCCCCATCAATTCATCCATCCCCAGCCCCAAAAAGGAAAAAAGGAAGCAGAGGGTGTGTTGGGAACAATACTGCAGCCCAATTGCCTGGCAGCTCTGCGGATGAGGTTCTCAGAGAAACACTGATTTATTTCCTTCTCTTACATAACTGTACCCATGCATGCTATACCTTTTCTTCTTTTTTTTTTAAACCATAATTTATTAGCCCAGCTAGCTTTCCTCACCTCCCACACAAAGAGTAATTTCTTAATACACTGAGAATTATACCAGCAGAAATTCTTCAGGCATTGCTATCTCTGTTTTCACTAATACTGTAGGACTGGACACATGACACACCTGCAGATGCCACCTGTGTGTACTGGGCTGTCACGGCCAATGATTCTGCAACAGCTCAATCCTGTAGGATGCACTTTTAAAAAGGCAAATCTGCATGTGCCAGACCAGGTTATGAGCTCATTTCTCATTCCACCAACATCGAAATCACTGCATCAAGCCAGTGGGTGGGATAATTTAAATGTCTGAGCCATAAAGTGGTGATCAAGTTACCACAGCTTCCAAGTTACCTCGTGGAATTGATCATGCAAATGCTCCGAGGCTGCTGCAATCACGATATGACACAGCAGCTTAGCCTTTACATCAAGTTTTACATCACAGCTGTAGTGGGTGAAGAAGGGGGACATGGTTACACTGGCTCAAGCAATGAAATACAGCCTCCATCCATGTAGATTTCACATCTCCATGTTGTACATGTGACTGCTGCTCCTGCTCCTGCTGCTCCCTCCTGGGCTTGCCACCTCAATCTTTTAAACACAATTTTATGGACTGATCTGTCAACACTTTAAAAAGCTCTGTTATTTTTTAGCTGGATCTCTTCCCCAGCTCACCTCACAGTATAGCCACTGGATAACACTCAAACCTAAGAACTATCAAAACAGCTTTTCCGTTCAATAGTGCCATAACACAGCGTAAGTTGCAGCTCCACAGAAGTCAGCTTCAATGCTGAGAACGAGATGGATGCACCTGTGTTCTCTTTCTTCTCAACCTGTACTCCACAGCAATCTTTGACCAAAGTAATACAGCACAGCTGTCCTGTTACAGGATCTTGTCACCTACCCAGAAAATTTAGCTGCAGAACACCTTGTCATAGGTTATTCTGGATAATAAAACTATACATAGGCACAAAGACACTTTTCTCCCACCACAGATTACTAAGCACAAAAATACAACTTTGCCCCGCAGAAGTGGTTGAGCCACAGCTGCTGAACACTGGAAAGTGCCTGGAGAAACACTGATGTACAGGTGCTCCTTCTTTTCCACTCTTCTGGTCTCCAAAAAAACCACAGGACTGAACACTGCTCTGAAATGGTATAGTCATTATCACAACTAAACTGGCAAGGGTCTAAGGGAAAAACCAAAACCACACACAAATCTCCAACTATTTCAAGCCAAATAATTTTGGTTATTTGTTTTTGTGTTTACTCTGTAATCCCATTATACCAAAGCAAATGAGGGGATAGGGAGACCTTCGGCACCAATCTCAACAGAAACACCAGAGACTCATCAAAGCCAATCCTGAGATTTAGGTTGAATTCTCCTCCCTCCCAAAAATCAACAGCCTCATGCTACTGGCATACAAAACCAGCTTTGCCACTGGGAATGTGTAGATCCTTAAAATGGCAATTTCTACTGGGGTTGAGGAGTCACACCACCCCACCTCCCCCATCACTTTCAAGTGTGTTCTGTTTCGTCCCAGCCTATACAAAGTTGGCAGCTTGAATGCTGTTTTAATCAGGGCTAAGGNCACCAGGACTGCATTAGTATCACTTAACACAGAGATATGGCACCAAGAGTACAAAAGGTGCTCTGTATTCAGGTATTTAACTGCAGTGATTAGTTACATTGGTATGACCACTTCTAGGCTGCATTACTTTTCTCACAGAAGTTGTAAAACTTGAGTTGTAGTGTTTAAAAACATCCTGAAAAGCAGAACTTGAAGACTAATTTGCTTCTAAAACTCCTTTATTCTCATTTTACAGACACAGCTGTTCAGCATTCAGGTTAATAAGCTTGTAGATTACTTTATGCTGCAGCCCCCCAAGAAGCAGCTGCAGGTGGGGTTTGCTTTCTACCACCCCACCCAGTCTCCTGCAGATAACAATCCCTACCTGCCTTCATATTAGTGACCCTCTGGAGCTATTAGGCAACATCACACAATGTCCTTTTTATAGCTAATCATGCCCCATCTTAATCCAGGTTTTTTGAGGGTTTATTTTGCCCCTAGGCACACTTCTATGTGGCTGCCTCTGAATCTCACCCAACAGAGTTTGAACCACTTTGTCTTCCTGCCTGTGTTTACTCACAGCCATGCTCTACTCAGCTGTTCTTGTGTCAACATTGCCCCCCACTTTTATGATGAGGAGGGTTTAATGATTTTCAGGGAATCACAAGAACCATGCCATGCCTTGAGGACTGGAAGCAAATGCCTCCAGCGTGCTGTCGCTAGGCGAGCTGATTTCTTCTGGAGTACAGATACTATGCCAGACTAAAACAATGCAATCTGTAGCCCAAGATATCACTGCTAATTTCATGAAGTGATGCTGAACTGCAGGGGAGGTTCTTTCCTTGAAGTTGTTAGAGAAATAAAGGGCTCTATCGTCATGTTCTATCTGACTCACAAACAGATGCTGTACAGTTTGATACAATTACGTGATTCCACACGGAATTCAACATGAGCTCTGAAGAGAAATGCATTTCTAGCTGTTCCAGCTAAAAAGACAGCCTTACAGACAGGGGCAACAGGCAACACTATGCCCTCTAATATCAGGCAAGAAGCCTGAATGGCAAACTCTTTGTGCTGGAGTTAGCCTGATCAGGATATTACTACTACATTTCAAGACTGATATTCTAAACACCTGTTGATAATTTTATTCAACAAAACGGGCAAGAAGAAGAATAAAAACCCCACACAGGATAAGAGCTTGAAATTACTGCACACAGGGTATATAAAAACAGAGACTGAAGGAAAGGAAACATGGAGAAAAAGGAGCAAAACACACGGTGGAAGACCAAGACATGTAATGATCCCACAGGGGAGGGATATTTGTACACTTAATGCTGAATGTTGAACATACACTACACACAACCTGAACTCATTTCCCATGAAGCCAGGGGTTGAACTCTGATCAAAGCCAAATGACATCCAAATAGGAAAAATATTTCATGTGTTGTAAGGCATTAACACTGTTAGGGGTTTCCCAGAAGCCTAATCTCAGGTGCATGAGGGAAGAAGAAAGAAGGGAAGATTACTGACTGACTAGGCCCATTAATCTTTTATTGTTACATCACATGTAATCTCTGTGCAAGGAGTTCCCATGTCACTCTGCTAATAAAAAGTCATACTACAGTGTTTTAAAGAGATTATAGAGGGGGTGACCAGCCTGAAGCCAAGAACATGCTATTTAGAGTATACAATAGAAATGCTAATCAAATAATCTGCAGGAAGAGGAGAAGGGAAGGAAATGACCTAATCCATGGCACTACTGTGTGGTGGCTTACGGCAAGAAGTAAGAAAGTTCTTACAAGGGCCGAGAAAACAAAGGTCCATTGTTATAGCTACAGCTTCCAGATAGGAACCTTTTTCTGCAACTCAAGTTTCTGTGACATGAAGGGAAGATGGCACTTTATGAACTCTTCTACACTGATCACTTCTGGAAGAGGTAGGAGAGGTTAATTAGATTTGCAGGACAGCTGAGTAAAAGATCTAAATAGAATCTCGAGTTCTTAAGGCACAAGAAATGCTCCTTCAAACAGATTTGCCAACTCTAAAACGCTGTTCATCCAGCCATGTTGATCCTTGAGCAACTGCGGAGCAATTTGTCACCAAAGCAGCCTAGTTACAGAGTGGCAGCAAGTCATCACACTGCACAGAGGCATTTCCCATCATAGGGCTCACACTTTGCCATCAGACAAACCTAATGAGCATTTCTTATGAAGAACTGTTCCACCCTTAGATCTTTGTGCACCCGTTCCTTAGCTACAGCAGGGAAGTCCTACATAAGAGAAATGGGGCCCAATGAGCAATGCAGCACAGCAACTGCTGCCCATGTAAGACGTGGGAATTAAGCTGCTCTTAAACCAATGTTGTGGTTTAACCCACCCCAGAGAGTCACCAAGTACCATGCAGCTTGCTCACACCTCTCCTGGCCCGTGAGAAAGGCAGGAGAGTCAGGGAAAGAAAGGTAAACCCCTCAGGTTGAAATAACAACAATTAAGTGATTGAAATAAACTAAACCAAAACGTAGTAAGGAAAAGGGAGACAACACAAAAGGATAAAGAAAGGAAGCCCAAGAAAGTGATGCACAATTGCTCACCACCCCACTGATGCCCAGACCCTCCATGAGCAGCAGCCAGCCCCCCCCCCCCTTTTATAACCATGCACCA
>WAAG01067086.1:15335-29018 GCA_013390105.1 Tichodroma muraria
CACTGGGCATGACATCCCCTGGTATGGAAATCCCTTTGGCCAGTTTGGGTCACCTGTCTTGGCCATGCTCCCTCCCAGTTTCTTCTGCAGCTCCTGGGTGGCAGAGCATGGGACCCTGTAAAGTCCTTGATTCAGAGTAAGCACTGCTCAGCAAGACATCAGTGCATTAACACTATTCTCATCCTAAACACAAAACACAGCACTGTACCAGCTGCTAGGAAAATTAACTCTATCCCAGCTGAAACCAGGACAGATGGTTCTTCACCTGGCATCAAGTACCACCTGAGGCATCAGATGTGCTGAATTCTTAAAAATTCAAGACTGACAGAATGATAGACAAAGCCTCGTTCTGAAGACAGCACATTGGTTTCAAAAAAGGTCAAACTAGTGCAAGTCACTTGCCAAGTCAGAGCCATACAGATGTAGTTGCACCAGGCTTCTTTCCAAGACAGTAAACTTTAATTTCACAGGTACTTGGAAAAAGCTATTGTTAAAGATTTCAAGTTCTCTAGGACCATTTCTGGTTCAATTAATCTTGGCTATGCATAAGCACTTCCTTAAAGAATTTAGATGTTGTTCAGCAATCTTTCAGCATCAGAACCCAGATTCACTGAGCTTCGGGTATTATGGTTTCCCCTAAAAAAAATAAAGGGAGGCCCAATTTGAATTCATTTCCAAGACACAATTTTTGTACTTGCAAAGCCTTTAAGGTAATAGCAGAACTAGCTGAACCTGCATTACCTGAATTTTTTCATTCCCACAAAGCCAGATCATTTGACCATGGACCTGTACAGAGAATCCTAAGACAGTTGCTAGAAGTAGTAACACTTTCAGTTTTGAAAAACATCTTTATCTCAGTGGTGAAAAACATTTCATGTTAGATTATTCATTCAGATTAGCAAAAAAAAGATAAAAGTACTCAGTTATAGAAACTCAACTATAACTGGCTGTCTTCCCACACTCACATTCTAGGGAAAAAATATGTTAAGGGGGACAAAGTTTAAAAACTATTCAGTACAGTTTCTAATCAACTCCTACACCACACAAACGGATCTCTTACGAGAAGGCCAATGTAATCACCATCAAAGAGACTCTGAAGCAAAAAGTCGACTCCATCCAACAGCCCTCTGCTTTATCCTAAATTCCTAACCACACTTACTGAACTCCTGACACTCACCATTGTGACTGCAGTCCCTCTGCGATTCCGGTAAAAAAAGTGCTGGATAACCTCAAAACAGCTCCCCTGACTTCTGCATGTCAGTGTCCCAAGTCCGTAGTTCATATCTGAGTATTTTGAAAATCGCTGCTATTAAACATAACCATCTTACTATACTCTTCCTCCTCACTTCAAACTTCAGACAGTCTTTACACAAGGTAGAAAACTTGGTCCTTTCTAAACATACCACCTCCAGCATTTGCACATAAAAGCACACGACCTACATTCCTCTGGAGAATGTCAGAGGGCTGCCTCCCCTCCGCACGCCAAGGGTCAGCATTGCAGTGGCCTGCCAGGAGATGTCAGAGCTCTACAGACACACGGGGGTCAGCACCTCTGTTTCCTGTACTGCTGACAGTCAAGGACATCTGCGTAGGAATACTTTAAAGACTGGTTTACGAGCTCAGGTACAGAACAAATGTTACTTTAGGCAGTAACCAAAGAGAACAAGAATTGATTACTTGTCACATGCAGTAGGTTTCTAATAGAGGTATACTGAAATATGTCCAGATACATTAAAAGCTGCCCCTCAAAAACTAAGGTGAACCAACTTTTACGCTAATACAACCTGCATTTATACATAAACACAAAACTGACTTTTTGCACACTTTAGTACCCACATGCATCACCTCCTACAGCCAGCAATTCAAACAGGTCAGTTCCAATACCTTCTTGTGTTGGACAACCTGCCTGTTCACAGAGAAAAAAAAAAAAATCCCAAGCCAGCTGATCAGATCTTTTTCTTTCCTTTCTAATCTCATAGGCAATGCATAATTTAGGGTATATGGGCACCATACTTTACTTCCTACACTTCTAATCCAATTTGGGTAAGAGGTTTACTGCTTATAAAAATAAACAGGCAGTTGCACTTTGCCTCTATGCAGGCAGTAACACCTAACAAAAAAAAAAAGTCATTCCCAAATAGTAGCAGTTCAGTGCTAGAGATGCCATCCCTAAATTCTACTCCTTGGCTGAGACATAAATACAGTTACTTCTTAAGAGGTACAAGGGAGAACTGGTAGCTACTCTTGGCTCTTGTCACATGCAATGTTTGGTATTATTGTGCCAAATATATTCCCAGCAAAAAAAGCCCAGGACAGAATGCCCTCAACCATGGAGATGGAGCTGTACTATTTCTATAGGGACCCAAGGGACTTTGGTCTGACCATATAGTCAGGTTTTAATTAGGAGCTAAGGAAACCATTACGTTTCACATTTGACTTACAGTTGCAGGTTTTCAAGGTTATCACTAGTTTCAAATTTTCAATTTTCTATGTCCAAAGAAAAACATTACCTTCAAGTAAGGGTAGGTATCTTTCTCAATATGGCAACTTTAAGTTAGTACAGCCTTCAATTACAACCAGAAGGAGAAATATTCCCAAGAGTGTGGGTCATAAAAGACAAGCAAAGGCTATCTAAGGCTATTTGGTACTAAGAGAGTGGCCCGCTTGTTTTCACAAGAGCCAGGCATTTGAAATCTGTATTGATTCTTGTCTACTTGGCATATGTCAGACAAAATTTAGCAGATGAAGACAAAAGTAATTTTAGATTGGTTGAGTACAGGGATAGTGACAGGCACTGTGGCAGAGCATTTTTCCAGCAACTGCCAAAGTGATGCACCCATTGTGAGGCAGGGTTAAAAAGTTCAGCTGTAGTTTCTGCCCCAGCACTTTCAATGAAGCTACGTCACATTACAAATTCTAATGCAGTTACTCTAGCAAGGCAGCACTTTGACTCTTTGTAATTCTATCAGCAAAGGAAGTCTTCCTGAAGACAAAAAATGTCTTCCTTAATCCACAAGAACTCCACAACAGAATGCTGTGTGAATACCTTCAAAATTTGGCCTAGAAATTAAGACTCTTAAAACTGAGGTTTGAGAGCACAAGTTCAGCTTATTTCTCATTAACTAATGCTAGTTTATTTACTTGACATAAAATGTTCAAGCAAAACAGCTCAACCATTTTTTCTTAAAAAAACAAACAAACAACAACAACAAAAAAAACCAACCAAAAATCCCCTAAAACACTAAACAAAACCCCTCGCTTAAAGCTCTATCTTGGCCAGGACTCTGTCTCTCTCTACTTACCAGCTCATATTTCAAAGATACCTGATGAAGCCTCCAAAGCAAAAAAAGGTTGAATAGTTAAAGATGGAGATAGATTTGAACTAACACAAGCATGAAATAAAATCTACATTTCTCTCTCATTCAGGCATTTTTCTGGCATGCAGAAATATCTTCACACTTGCAAAGTCACTTCTGGTAACGACCTCTGCTTTGCACTTTGTACCTGTATGCCTTGAGAGGCAGGCTTTGTGCAAAGAATTACTTGTTTTCTCACAAAGAAGGATTTTTCCACTCAGGAAGTAGGAAACACTGTTGGGCAAATACATTGAAAAGAGCATACAGCCACAAAAATTGGCAGTTTTGACAGCACCACAACCAAGTGATTTTTGAACAGTACCAGACTATTCAAAACACAGTAATACTTCAGAGAGTTTGGAAATAAATTTCACATGATTTACAGCATCACTTATTTATTAACCACATTGACTGGTTAATATGGTACAGATTTCTTCCCTTCTGAACCTTGGGAAAGAGACTAAGAGGAGCCTCCACTTTAACCCATGGTGCAGCCCCCAGATGCCCAAACACAGCCTGTGTGATTATCTTCCACAGAAACCTTAGGCCCTGTTTTCCTGGTACAGCAAAGTTAACAGTGACAATCCAGTCTGGAGGAGCCATTTCACTTGCTCCTTTCAGTCAGCCAATCAGCGCAGGCAGATTCTTCCCGAGAAATCTGGCTCTTCAGAAGGGGTAGATCGGACCTCTCAGGACTGACAGCGTTTGTGAACATTGTTTCAAATTGCTAACAGCTATGCACAGCTCAGTGGGGCCTCGTTCACACCTACTCACAGGGGTTTGTAGAAACCCTGCTCACAGTCCATTCTTGCTTCTCCTCAGTTACTCTTGCTCTTAGTGAAGTCTCCTGCCATCCCCTGCCGGAGCAGAAGGCTCCGAGGTAATGAAGTGTCATGGGCAACCTTGACACAAGTTAAGAAGTCACTACCCAGGCTCGGCAGCGATGTCTGATACATTCAAGCTTCTGGACCGATGCAAATTCAAAGTAAAACAAAACGACCAAAAAAACCCCTCGAACATTTAAGGAATACCATCCATGTAATTAACTAGCCAACGGACATAATAAAAAAACCTAAAGAACTTCAAATATGGCAAAGTCATTGGAGCCACTTCAACACCAGACACCCAGCATGACTTCATGAAGCGTTAGGAGAGTTTTGATGAAAACTACAAGTTTGTCAGGCTGATCACCAGATCTGCCTTTAGCACTCACTGTGTGTTGCCTGAATGCAACTTAGTGGCAGAACAAATTCTCAAGCATGCTCAGTCTCACTCCAGCAACACCAAGCCCAGCTGTAGAACAGATATTCTCTACACATAAAGGAAAGAAAACCCTTTCTCCAGCTTAGCAGTCACTGTTATATATTTAAAGTTTTTAGAACACTGAAGTAGTTCTGTACTTTTAGCATTTCACTGATGGAAGCCTGTGCATTGCACATCCCCAAAATAAATACTGAACCACACAAATAAATTGAGCACTGTCAGAAGCTTGCCCTCCTCAATTTTATTTATAATAGGTATCCCTTGCATGCAAACACGACTGCTAGGACAAAAAGATGCAAGGTCAGCTACTCTGAAATGTTATCAACACTATACAATGTTACAAAACCAACATGAGGAATATATCGGCTCCAACAGTTTCATTAGTTTCTGAGGTGAAGTGTTTTTCCTTTTATAATCATTTTCAAGCTGAGGTTGTTCTTTTTTTGTTAGAAGGGAAACACTTCATTCAAATTGCAGAAAAATTTTAAAAACCCCAACAACAGTAAAACAGGTAAGCACAAAAAGCCTATTTTCTATAAAAGCCTTCACTTTAAAACCAATTTGTGGCCTAAGCTCTTAATTTCGAAAGTATAGTTTAACATCATGGTGGGAAAGAACCTGTAACTTCTGATATACAGCTATTTAACTTTCATTATACCTAAAATCTAACAGCTATAGTACCTCTCTCCTATCAGAACTAAGATATACTTTTTTTCATTTACTCAAAAGACTGATGTAAATATTATAGGCAAAATGCATAGGTGTAGCTGTTGACACAAAGTTTCAGCCCTGAAACTTGCCCAACAAGAACCGGGAGTTGAGAGCTCGGTGCTTGTGGAGCAAAGCATCACTCTGGGGAACAACCACACATTCCCAGTTCTGTGACAGAGACCTGTGTTTTACTGCTGCTGGTACTAAAACTTACAACTAAGCATCCTCATATTTGCTGTACTGGGATTTGCCAAAGTCCAGCTGCAGGATTAACTATATGTTTTACTTGTTCTAGGTCCTTCTTTTTAAAAACAGGGCTGAGCCTGACATGAAGGGGTGCGAGTTCAGGAATTACTGGTTTTCTTTTCATAGCTAGTCCTGTCTCTTCCAGTCATCCTCCCTCATTCAGCAATATGAAAACCCTCACACGTTACCAACTGTTTTATTAGCACATTTAAATAAATGTCTTTGTTTCCCAAAGACATAGCATGGTGCTTATTCCTTAACTTTTAATATAGAAGTCTAGCTAAACCATAAAAATTGTATAAGAAAAAGAAAGGCTGCAATTCTCTCCCCCCAAAACAATACCACTATGATCGTATACACTGGAGCAGCAAGATTTATCTTTATTGGCAAAAAAAAGATCCAGAATACAAAAGTTAAGCAAAGATAACACAAGGCCTAACACAAAGGGGCATTGAAATATTACAGTCAAAACTCCCAGTGAAGTGGCAGCCAACTGAAACCAAAGATCATAAGAAAAGTTCTTTTTAATTGCAAGCAACATGAAATCTCTTTTCAACCACAAATGCACAGAGTAATCTAAACCAGCTCCAGTGTACAGAAGACTGAATCCTTTAACAGAACTTCAGCATTTCAGGTAACTGCCTGCAAACTCAACATGCTCCAAAGATGGTTTTTAGTGTACAAACGAAGATTCTCTAATTAAATTTAAAAAAGTAAAAATGCTTACAGCCTGTAAGTTTAGCCCAGATTGGAATTCTGCAACAAGATACTCTTCCTTAAGTGTCTTTTTAAAGCGTGCCAAAACCATTAGTTAAAAGGATAATCTAAATAAAGCCATTGTTAAAAAAATAAAACTACACCATGCCACGGCTGGAACAGCTAAGGTACTGGTCAGCAAGGAAGGATTATTTCCTGGCACAGTAACAAAGCAGCAGATTTAGTTCTCTCTCTCTCTCTCCTTTTATTACTATATTAAACTTTCCCAATGTTTCACAAAAATAAAACTGAGATTTGTAGCTCATCTGATTAGCAGATGATCAACTGTACTGAGCAGCAGGACTGACTTTGTTTCTAAGCATACTGTTCCAAAAAAAATAAAAAAAAAAAAAAAAAAAAAAAGAAGACCCCATAAAGTGGCTGCAACATGAGCTGAAAGGTGAGTTCAAANGACATGCTAAGTAAGGAAAAGAAATTAAGAAATTAAAGCCCATATTCTGCTTTTGATCATCTACCAGGTCACTTCACCAAACCTGATACTTGAGCCCAGTTATGCAAGTAAGTAAGGATTTAGCTGCACTGAAGGCAACTGAATTCAGCAGCATAAGCCAAATCACTATGAGCCTACCTATGCAAGACTGTACTAGAGCAAATCTTGGCTGGACATGTAATTTAATTCACCACTCTGATTCTGGATAAGCCCCAGACCTTCAAAACAATTACACTGCTGTCAGAAACAAGGTTCACTGTCAGGTATAGTATTTAAGTTGTGTACTGTTTCTCTGAAGAGATGAAGCACTTAAATGCCAGCTACCCTCCAGCTTCTCAAGCCACCAGCTTCAACACTTTCACAGCTCTTCCTAGAGTTCTTCCAAGTGTTTTTGGCCTATGTACAAGTACTTGAACACAGCAAGTCCTCTCTGACCGCCATGTTTCATTAGATAGAAACTTCTTCCTAATGCATTTCCCAATGAGACTCAAGTTTATAAACCAAAGCTGTAACCTCTACATTACTTTTAAATGTCTAGACCACACTGCACTACCTCTTGAGCTTCCCCTTGAAACACTTGCAGAGTTCAGGAATTTTGGATTAAGAATTAGTCCACAGTAGAAATTTGACAGAGAAGTTTCAAGAGGCACAATGAAATACAGGGCTGATCAGAAACTAAAATAAATATGCACATGAATTCAAGTCGGCAATCTCATGTTGAATAATGAAGTGGTGTTTCCCATACCTAAAATGTTCCAGGCTGTTAACCACCAATACTGACTGCTCATAACTAGTTTCAGGACTTTGGCTGTTGAAACAGAAATGGCAGCCATTGAAATACTGATAGCTTTGATCCTGAAAAGCATTATTATGATTAGCATCTCATACTTATTTGCTCCAATCCCCTGAGATGTAAAATAAAACCATAAACATTTTCAAAGTTATATGCCGAAAGTCTTCTCACTATTAATCACACTCTTTGTACTTGAGGTTGTACTCTCAACTTCACTAACATTAACTCCACTTGAAAACTGGTCTAAGCAAGGTAAAGCTGATGCTCTCACAACACCACATTACTACTTTGGTTCAAGCAATATTGAGAGCAGGCAGCAGCTGCTATCCTCAAACCAGAGGGCTAAGGAAAAAGAACAAGCCACAGACACATTCGTAGGCAAAGCTACAGAAAGCAATGCAAGAATTTTAAGCCTACCACATCAGAAGGATATATAGTCAGTCTAGTAACAAAACTTAAGGCACAGCTCCCTGAACCTCTTAGGAAACTCCCACAATTAATTTGTTTCTCTTGAGTTAGTGAGAAAACTCAGCTCATGGAAAAACTCTGGTCAGCAGGTCTGGAGTAAAGACAGGCCGAAGACTGCATAGCTCAGACCTGGAGAGGGGGAGCTACATGTGTGCACAGTCCAGGGAGATGAGATGAGATGAGATGAGATGGAGAAGGCATCACTATCATCAGGCAGTAAATATTGTATCAGAGCCTCTGGAAATAGCCTTAGGTAGAAATCCAACACTGGGGCATGAGAAGGTAAATTTTGCACAGTTTAGAAGGCATGCCACTAATATAATAATTTGCATTTTATAAAAGCTGTGGTTGCTGTAGAGAGATATTATCCAATGAACTATTTAAAGCATTCTCCTCCACTTATTTAAAAAAAAATAGAGTGATTAGAGACCAAATACCTTTACAGATAGTTACAGCAAGACAATAGATGGTTGTATTGTTCTACACTTGTACTTTTAGCAGCTTATCTCAATCAAAATCTTCCAAAAATAAGGTAAATAAAAGCTCTATTTGAAAGAAACTCTAGAAGTATTTACCATATTCTCTAGATGAAAAATTTGAAAAGAAGTTCATGTGCAAGTAAAAAAGTTTATTCTTGCAGAAGAACTGTGCAGATGCAAACTCACCGTGTCCAAGCCCCTCGAGATTGTAACCGCGCTTCCACTTGGATTTACGATACATAACCAAAAGTCCCACGCGCAGAGGGAAAGGGACCTGTTGATGATGGTGGCTGTCAACAATGAGCTGTGATCAGTTAGCTGCTAGTGCAGACAGGACAGCGATTTTCAACACTGCGAGAGAAAGCCAGAGTGAGACCATATGGTTAAGCCCCATCCACATCAGCAATTGAGAAGTGTCAGCTGGCAGAGACACAGGTAGGAGACCTACCTGTCACTCACAGCCACTGGAAGAATGGTTTCGTACAGGTTGGCTCAGTGTCTCCTGCAATAAGCTGTGTCTTTGAACACAGCGTGCACCCTTCTCTCCAGTCAGTACTCCTGGCGCAAAGCAACTCAACTGCTCAGTTCAACACTATTGAGGGGATTCAGTTGCCAGTTGGTGCGCTCAGGATTTACTGAAATTTAAGAATATGTTCTGGAATTATACTGGATAAGTCATAGTTTTACATTTACAGAAGACTGCCAGTTGCAGGTAAGCATTAGACAAGCGCTGTCAGCAGACACCCTGGCTGTGTGTTATTCAAAACCCTGCAAAATAAAGGGATGAAAGGGCTGGCTTTAACTTCAAACTACTTAGAGTAAAGGGAGTTGGACCAGATGAACTCCAGAGTTCCCTTCCAAACTCTTCTCTTCATTGACAAACCTGGCCACTAGCACAGAGGCATGAGCTTTGCATGCAAAGAGAGAAGCCCTGCATCACAGACCTATCACTTATCACCTATTTGCACGACTGCAGGAACGCCTGAAGTTGTTAAGGTATAGCAGGAAGCCATTCTGCAGTTAGACCATTTTAAGGCGGCATAAAGCACTGCTGCCTGCAGAAGCAGCAGGCCTGCCTGTGGCCCCGCAGCTACACGGCACGAGGTTCTGCACAGCCATGAATGCCAGGGACCCACGCTCCAAACTGCTTCTCAACTGCATTTGCTCAGTGCTGAGCGCACCTGAACAGACGACAGGAACAAAGAGTTGGGACCGCCTTCCACGTGACTGTATTAATTCCCAGAAAAATTGTAAAATTATGTATTTTTAAACGCATGGACTAATTAATAGTGAGATAACAGGAAATAAGAATTTATTTCTGAGCAGTACTAAAAAGCTACGTTACATCTTGAAAAACAAGGAAACTTTACTCCCATTTTTAACTAGAGCTAATTTTGTTTTCTGTATGCTCACTCTTCCATTCAACTTATTTTATTCTTTTAGGTAACAGAAGCTATATTCATCAGTAAAAGACTGCTTAGTACAGCACTAATCTTATTAGCACACATATGGAGTTAAACTAAGCTTATATGAAGGATGTTGTAAAACTAAGCTTGAAAACAAGCACAGCAACAGCAATAAATGAAAAAAATTAAAATTGTCTCAGTTACAAAAACACACTTGGAACAACCTATAGTTCTGCCTTCATCAAGGCTTAGTCATTTTCTGAACATTTCTTCACAGGGCAGTATTTTGTCTGCTCACATTAATGTGAGGCATCTCCATAATCAGTAATAATATAATCATTAATGTATTAATAATATATATAATATAATAATCATAATCAATATAATGCTACAATAAAACTTGGGATAGATACACCAAAATTAACACAAGTCATTGGTCCAGTTCGAAAACTCTTCCACCAACAATTCTTCTGAATTGATCACTTGGTTGCACACTGGGAAAGAATCTTCTGACACTGCCTGGCAAAGATAACCTGCAGAAACTGAACAGGCCCCAACAGGACTCCAGAACATGGAGTGGAATGAGAAGACAAGTGTAGGTCACAAAATACAGCCTCTGAAGATTGTGAGATAATACCTGAAGATTGCCAAAGCTTAAGTAACGTTCCCAAAGACTAATCAGTATCTCTGAGATGGAGTAAAGTCTGAAATATAAAGTATGGCTGAAAATTAGACACCTGACTTAAAACCATGCTTAGTACTTCAGCAAAAGAGTGTGGCCTAAGAAAAACCACCAACTGCCATGGCTAAGCTTACAATACAGACTAACTTGGAATTCCCACATACTCTAACTACAATGATTATTATTAACAGGGAATGCAGAACTCATTGTGATTTTAAGTCTCTATCAAGAGAGACTCCACTTAGATTTAGGTCTCTGAAACACTGAGCAACCTCACCCTCTGCTAGAGTTGTTAAAGTTACAAAGCAGAAACCAGAACAGGCTGCCATTTAATAAAAGCAGCCTCAGCAGGAGTGAAAGGGAAAACCCAGGCTTCACCAAATGCCATGCTGCTCCACATCAACACAATGGAGGGGAATCCTGTTCCACTCTTGAGTGCTATGAGCCACCTGGCCAGAAGCCATGCTTATGCACAGCTACTTGGCCTTGAGGGTTGAAAATAAAAGATGCACAGCCAAAATCTGAGGCCAGCAGATACAGCTGCCAGGCAGGGATCAGCAGACCTGAGGACTGTAGCATTACAAATGCTCCAGCCAATATTGGTTGACAGTCTTGCACTATATCCTACTCTTTCCCTCAGTTTATTTCCTTCCACTCTTTGTCTACCTACCAGAATTCCTACTTGTGCTCTGCTTCTCTCCCCTACTCCTTCCCTTTTTTGTATCTTCGGGAGTCCAAGCTCTTTCTGCCAGGCTTCTTTCTATTCATACGGCATGAAAGTGCTGAAAAATCAAAGTTCACAATCTTTGTTATGTTCAGCTTCCTGTCTCAGTATTTTACAAAAAAAAGTTGACAAACTGTCTTGAAAGACAGTTGACAGACTCTGCTTTTACCACTCTCCTCAATCACAATATATCAGTCAGTATTGAAGAAAAGAGTTCACAAATAATGCAGTGTGCTGGTTTAGCTTCTACAAATGCACGCCACTGCAGGGACATCTGATCTACAGCTCTCACTGACATGAACAGTCCCTAGCCAGACAAATAAAGACTGTCATGGTTCTTCCCCAAACTCCTGCAGGGAAAAAAAATTAAGATGCTAGCAGATTGGATGGAACAGCTCTAAGAAAAATCATTAACAGTAACTGTAAAATCTAAAATTAAAGTAAGTCTGGTTTTGATGCTTTCAGTACACACGGTACATTAAATTTGGCATAAACCCAATGGAACATGAAGTACTTGTGGACAATGTCTGCCAAGAGCTAGAAATACGGTACTTAGTCTTTAAAGAACAAACAGAGCCTCAGTTCATTTCTACTCCATGCATCTGAAAAACAAAAAATTAAATCAAGGTGATCTTTCTGGGGGAACATTTGTATTAAATCTCATTGGCACGCTTTGTGCAATGCTGAATGGCACCCGTGCCCATTGGCAAAGAATCACCGTTTCTCATTCTATAATCCCTTCCACTTGTGACAAAAGGTTACAAACATGTTAGATCTCCCCTCATTCCAAAACACTGTGCTTTCCTGCTCAGCATCAGGTTTGTGCCTCATGTAAGCTCTCTACCCGGTCCTCAGTCATGTTGACACTTCTAAACATCTGACATAGTGAAAGAAGAAAAATGGGAAGCCTGAGCTCAGGGAACTCATGCTGCATTATTATTTTTTTCACTCACCTTCACATTTGTTGGTATTTCATTAGTTTACATGCCTCAAAGCAGAGCAAGGTTTGATTAGTAACTGAATACTTACTTGCATTTCTGTAGCAGCCTCCAAACATTAACAAATTAAGCATCAACACACCTGTGTGTTCCTTACCTTTTTTAAAATAAGGACAAAAAACAAGAGACAAGCCTAACACCCATCTGGAGCTTTGGAGCCATCATGCCCCATCTCAGCACACAGGCTCCTCTCCCTGCCATCTCCTACGTCCTGCGCTCTTTCCTGGTTGAACAGGAGAGTGGAGCACAATTCCAGCTTTGTTACCTCTCAGCTGCAGCCCTGCCTTGGGAAACTGGAGCAGCAAGAGAAGAAGAAATAGGCAATGCTACACTTGACACCAGCCCAAAGTGAGGCAAGAAACTTCTCATGCCATCTCACTCTACATGTCCACCAAGTACTATCTGAATCTTTAAAGCTGTTATTTCTTGGTGATTGAGGTTTAGAAATATAGGAAGCAGCCAGAGAAATCTGACTGTTACTCCTCCTCATTAATAGCTGTAAAATAATATCAGAATGTCAGCAGTACTTGCTATTGTGGACTCGACAGACTTAAAGACACCAGACACATTATTATTAACGTGATAATGTTCACTTCTCCCTGTGACTGGTCTCTCTCGGCCTTAAAATAAGCATTAACTCTTCCCTCACCTTTTGGATCAGGCTCTTCTCTCTGCTCCTGTTTATAGATTGGCAACTTGAGCAAGTTGCTCCCCAAAGTTGGGGGAGTAAGGGAAAGGCAACAAAAGCTCTTGTAACACTTCCCTCTGGAGGCAAGGGCTCCTCTTGCTGTATATGCATATCCAGAAGAGCGATTTATGAATGCTTATTTCAGTGAGGAAAAAATTAAACGCTGTATCTAAGTCACAAATAGTTTATAAGCCCACACTTTCTACTAGAGCACCCCGACCTTTCTCAGCCAGCAGTGAGAGGTACAAGAACCTACTCTGTGTTCACATCTGCTGCTCAGAAACCCTCTGACAAAGCTAAAATACTGGCCTCAGTACCGATGGCATAAATATGCACATGTGCAAGAAAAAAAAAAAGGATAAAAATAAAAGCTATTTGTGCATTTATTTGCCTGCATGATCAAGTTGAGTTCCTCAACTTCAGCGCGTGGCTGACAGCCTTAATACAGTAATACATCACTTCCTTTAAAAAAGACAAGAGGAAAAACCCCACCAAGCTGTTACCCTCACCATGGTACACTCCAGCCCTCAGGAACAACCCTGAGCAGTTCACAAAAACCTCAGCCAACAGCTCACGCTGCACCAAAAGGGAAAGCTCAACTGGAACGATATTTCACATCCACCAAATGCAGCACCTAATAAATACTAAAACAATTGATGTGG